>JAPQNM010001735.1:7500-22500 GCA_029783475.1 Metacarcinus magister | reverse complement strand
ATGCCGGTAAGAAGAGAACTTAGAGAGGAAGATGTTTTAGAGGGAAGGAAGGATGGATGGCAGGAAGGTAAAGAAAGAAGGGAGTGATGGGGGGAGGGTAGGAAGGTTAGATGAGAAGATGGTGGAGTAGGTATGTAGGTAAGCAGGTAAGAGTAAGGGAGATTAATGGGAAGGTGAGGCTGATGGGTAGACGAGATGGAGAAAAAGGAAGTTGCAAGGTGAGGTTGACAGGTGAGGAGGAGGGAGGAAAGGGATGCGTGAGGAGAGGCAGGGGAGAGGAAGGACTGAGTGAAGAGGAGCATGTGACGAAAGGAGACATGAGGGAGGGAAAAGATGAGGAAGGGAGTGTAAGGTGAGGGATTGGTTGCTACTAATACAGGGAGAAGATTGAGTGCCTAAAACCACTTAAATTAAAGTCTGTATTAGCAATCGTGGTAATAAAAATTTAAAAATATAAAAAAGGCAAGCTTAGATAGCGGAACATACCCTTAGTATAGAGAGAGAGAGAGAGAGAGAGAGAGAGAGAGAGAGAGAGAGAGAGAGAGAGAGAGAGAGAGAGAGAGAGAGAGAGAGAGAGAGAGAGAGAGAGAGAGAGAGAGAGAGAGGAAAAATGAGAAACTCACTATTTTCCCAACAAGCGAAAGAATAGATTTCTCTTCTTTTGTTACCTCTACCTTCCTAAATTGAAAAAAAAAAATTGGTTTGCCTTCGAAATGTAAAAATACGTCGACTGTCAATATTAGATTTTTACATTTGGTGTTAAGTTGACGGGAAAAATTGATAACCCTCTTTTTTATTTTCTTTATTTTTTAGGGGAGAAGATAGAAAAGATCAGACACGTACAACACACACACACACACACACACACACACACACACACACACACACACACACACACACACACACACACACACACACCTCCCGCCCCGCAATAACAAAAATAACAAAAAAACATGCAGCAGTATAACCACTTTTAAAACACCTTATTGAGCTTAACTATAAGAATTACAATTACTTACCGTATTGCCGTGTGGTTGATCATTCCTTTCCACCTCCATCTATCCTATCCTGTGCCACTTGGAAACACAACGTAAAACTGAAAAAGATATAGAAAAAAACATAATTATATAAAACAAATTACACCTAGGAAAATACGATACATATATTCACACATATCAATTCATTTTTCCTCACAAAGTATATACAATCTTCACATAGAGAAAGAAAAAAGGGTTGAACAAAATAAGATGATGAATAGTATGAGGGTGATTTGATCTACATACTAAGGGAAGGAGAACACAGGATTGGAGGACCACAAAACCTTGACACATGTGGTTACTTTTTGGAGAGTAAATGATGGAACCGAATCCAAAGCGTGAGATCAGTGCAGCACCACAAACAAGGAGGAGGAGGAGGAGGACAGGAGGAGGAGGAGGAGGAGGAACGAACGAAGGCTTGTATGAGAGGGATCAGTTTTGGCTTAAAGGATGGAGGGTAGGAGAGGGAGGCGAGATTGGGGGATGGGAAGGACCAGATGACAGGAGAGGTGAGCCAAGACACGGCAGCAGGTGAGGAGGAGGAAGAGGAAGAGGAGGAGGAGGAGGAGGAGGAGGAGGAGGAGGAGGAGGAGGAGGAGGAGGAGGAGGAGGAGGAAACATTGCGAGAGCTGGTAGGAAAAAACACTTAGCATACATATAGAAGACTGGAACAGGGAAGAGAAAAAGAGAGCGAGAAGACAATTAATCTTTAACTCACGAAGAGAAGAGAAGATGAAGAAAAAAAGAAGAAAAAGAAGGAAAGAAAAAAGTTATGGTAAGAAATGAACATGGTTTGGAGAAGAGGAGGAGGAGGAGACGAAGGAGGAGGAGGAAGAGGAAGGGAGGGCAAGCGTGGGTGAGAGAGAGGGGGAGAGGAAGAGCAGTTGAGGAAGAAGAGATGGAGGGAGGGAGTGGGGAGGAAGAGAAGTGAGATGTGAGAGGAGGAGGAGGAGGAGGAGGAGGAGGGGGACGAGGAGGAGGGAGAGGAGGAGGAAGGAGAGGAAGCCGCCTTACCATCCACCATTGATTTTTTCCGATAATGACTTTGTGGAGGAACTTGCTGAGGCCTGAGGGGTAATGATCTGACCCTCCTCCTCCTCCTCCTCCTCCTCCTCCTCCTCCTCCTCCTCTCGGCCGCCACCACCTGCCCGCCCCGTTGAAAGTTGGAGGAAAAAGACGAGCGATAATGTGAGGGATGAATATGTAAGTTATTTATTGCCTTTGATTCTTGAAAGGCATGGATAAATGTGTGTGTGTGTGTGTGTGTGTGTGTGTGTGTGTGTGTGTGTGTGTGTGTGTGTGTGTGTGTGTGTCACCTCATCTCTCTCTCTCTCTCTCTCTCTCTCTCTCTCTCTCTCTCTCTCTCTCTCTCTCTCTCTCTCTCTCTCTCTCTCTCTCTCTCTCTCTCCCCAGCAGCAGGCAACACGCACCCTCAGCACCTAATTGCATGCAGGAGTTAACTAAATTGCTTTTAATTTCTTCATCCTCCTCGCGGCCCCTCCTAAGCCCCCCGGTAAACGAAGGCAAACAGCGTACTGCATCATCTTTACGACTCACTAATGAAACGAACCTTCACAAAACATTACGACTGTACTTCAAGTTAATTTACCGCCACGGAGCCCGCCGACACCCACACCTGAAGCCGCTCACTGCCCCTCCTGCTCTTCTTCTTCCTGATGGTGGTGAAGGTGGTAGTGGTGGTGGTAGTGGTGGTGGTGGTGGTGGTGGTCCTTTTTCTTTTCTTCCTTTCCCTCCTATTTTTTTTTCTTCTCCTCATTTTCATAACTTCCTCTTCCATTTATTCTTATTCTTCTTCCTCTCTCTCTCTCTCTCTCTCTCTCTCTCTCTCTCTCTCTCTCTCTCTCTCTCTCTCTCTCTCTCTCTCTCTCTCTCTCTCTCTCTCTCTCTTACATTTATTCACATATCTTAATTCAAACTGCATTATTACACTATTACAACAACTACAAACACAACCACCACCCTCACCACCATCACCACCAATTAGTCTCCAATTAGCCATTCATACGACTGTTACAATCGACCCATGTAAGCACAGCGTTATACATCATAATCCAACCCTAGTCCCTTTGGTAGGCTCCTCACCACTCATCATTGCATTGAGTAAGAGGCGTGACCGAGAGAAGATCGAGGCTAGACTGAGAAGGATTTGATAACAGAGAGAAGTAATCGGCCCATGCTAGGGTAAGGCAGAGTAGGGAGAGAGAGAGAGAGAGAGAGAGAGAGAGAGAGAGAGAGAGAGAGAGAGAGAGAGAGAGAGAGAGAGAGAGAGAGAGAGAGAGAGAGAGAGAGAGAGAGAGAGAGAGCAAGGTACTGCACTTTCCACTCTTCATTCGATCAATTTCTTATGCTACTATTTCTGCACCACATTTCAGAGGACGCATTTTTTAATTTTTTTTCACCGTCTGCGTGTGACATTACTTTCCATCTGATTTTAATTTGCAGATGTGACTTCCCTAAATGAGTTTGACTTTTTTCTCCATCTAATTTACTCCCCCCCCCCACACACACCCACCCACCCACCCGAGCCTCTTCTTGACTTCTCCAGTGGTGGCACTTTCCCGACGGCATGTCCCTCCGAGTCAAACAGCGGCCATTACAACCTGCCGGACGCCACACTCACACACCACACAATTGCACTTCAACGCAGGCACCACGCGGCATAGAGCTGCCTCGCGCCAACATCAAATAAACACCCCTAAGAGGTTGCTCGCTCACCGCAACCACCTACCGCGATAAATAATGGGGTGCTGGCGAGGGGTGGCTGGCGACGGCCCCTTCCTGCCTTCTGCATGCACCACGCACGCTAGCAAGCACGCACGTATGCACACACGGACTCACTCTCTCTCTCTCGCGCGCACGCACACGCACACACACACACACACACACACACACACACACACACACACACACACACACACACACATGAACGTGACCCTTCTACGCAGACTTATTAAGGTTGGTTTGGAGGGTGGAGGGTGGCAGGGCTGCGATGAGAGGAATGTCTTCATGTCACTGGAGGCTGGGGAGTCGCGGCTCATGGATCAGTGGCGAGTAATTAGTATGAATGGAAATTGTTGTCACGCAGCACCCGGGCAAGACTAGGCGAGGATAATGAGATTGCAGTATTCAGGGCGACACGTTTGCTGCCGCAGATTAAAACTGACTCTTGTAATTGTGAAAGGAAATATGAACCGTTGTGGTTAGAAGAAAGCTTGACGTGACTCTGTGAATGTGTGTATGTGTGTGTGTGTGTGTGTGTGTGTGTGTGTGTGTGTGTGTGTGTGTGTGCGTGCGTGCGTGCGTGTGTGTGTGCGCGCGCGCGCGCTTGTGTGTGTGTGTGGTGTGTGTGTGTGTGTGTGTGTGTGTGTGTGTGTGTGTGTGTGTGTGTGTGTGTGTGGTGTGTGCGCGTGTGTGTGTGTGCGCGTGTGTGTGCGTGTGCGTGTGTGTGCGTGTGTGTGCGTGTGCGTGTGTGTGCGTGTGCGTGTGCGTGTGCGTGTGTGTGTGTGTGTGTGTGAGGGCCATGCATGATCCATAATGTCATTGATAATGCACGCATAATTAGTTGCTTGAGTACACACATGTTCAATAACCAATAAGGAAAGCAAATGAATAATGAGTAAGTTCAGGTAACTGTGGGTTTGGTAATTAGGCGTCAGCTGTCGAGGACAGCAGAGACCACCCCCGTCAGGTACAGCTGCCAGGGGTGGTGTCAAGCGGCCGTCAAGGGGCGGTGCAGGGTCCCAGCACTCCCTGACACACTTGTTAGGTACGTGGGAGGTGGGCGGCAGCCGGCAAAGAGGGTGACGCAGAGACAGAAAAAAACAGCTGCTTGGTAAAGAGACGGTGTGTGGTTGTCTGAGGTGGTGTTGGTGTTGATGTTGCCTTGTCCAGGTGGTGAACACGCGGGCAAGGCAGCCCATCACCTGCACCATACCACACCGAACACTGGAATGGCGCCAAGAAGCTGATGGTGTGTTGCTACTGGATTTGAAACATTATTTGAATTCATTCACTTGTTTGAAAACAAAAATTATATATATATATATATATATATATATATATATATATATATATATATATATATATATATATATATGTATACTAAAAACTGAATTATGTCAAAGTGGTGGAGTAGAGAGTTTAAGGGTAAACACATGTTCGTTCTCTAACAGTAAATAAATAAATAAATAAATAAATCTGTACATTATATATACATCACTTTCATGAATTTTTTATTAAAATTCCGAGACCAGCAAAAGGCCTTCCCATTACCCTCATTTCTACTCCTCATCCTGAAAACAAAACAACATTACTAGCGTGCCTCGCATCAGTGCCACCCCGAGGCCGCCGCCCCTCGCCCCCAGGCCTAACGCTGTCACGCCCCACAAGCACACCAACACATTCTGATGTAACATTAAGGCCGTGATAAGAATCCTGAGGTGGTCAAGCTGTTTGTGATATAAAATAAACACCATATCCTGCGTGATGTGTGTGTGTGTGTGTGTGTGTGTGTGTGTGTGTGTGTGTGTGTGTGTGAGAGAGAGAGAGAGAGAGAGAGAGAGAGAGAGAGAGAGAGAGAGAGAGAGAGAGAGAGAGAGAGAGAGAGAGATGAAATGGAAATTGAATGATTCCTGTTGCTGGTCTACGCACGATATGTTGTTCCTGTTGATGATGATGATGATGATGATGATGATGATGATGATGACGCTAGTGTTGACGATGTTCTTGGTATTCAGAATGTGGAAACTACTTTTTTTTTGTTGTTATCGTTGTTATTGTTCTTGTGAGGAGGAGGAGGAGAAGGAGGAGGAGGAGGAGGGGAAAAAAAGGAAAGAGAAAGAATCACAACAAAACTCTGCTCTCCTATAACCTCCCTCACACTGCCATCCCCAAAACCTCCCTCCCTTCCTTCCTTCCCCTTCAGATCCTCCCTCCCTTCCTTCCTTCCTTCCCCTTCAGGTCCTCCCTCCCTTCCTTCCTTCCTTCCCCTTCAGGTCCTCCCTCCCTTCCTTCCTTCCTTCCCCTTCAGGTCCTCCCTCCTTCCTTCCTTCCTTCCCCTTCAGGTCCTCCCTCTCTTCCTTCCTTCCTTCCCCTTCAGGTCCTCCCTCTCTTCCTTCCTTCCTTCCCCTTCAGGTCTTCCCTCTCTTCCTTCCTTCCTTCCCCTTCAGGTCTTCCCTCTCTTCCTTCCTTCCTTCCCCTTCAGGTCTTCCCTCCCTTCCTTCCTTCCTTCCCCTTCAGGTCCTCCCTCCCTTCCTTCCTTCCTTCCCCTTCAGGTCCTCCCTCCCTTCCTTCCTTCCTTCCCCTTCAGGTCCTCCCTCCCTTCCTTCCTTCCTTCCCCTTCAGGTCCTCCCGCTCCGAGGCTCGAGTCACCCTGGCCGGTACAACACAGCATCAATTACACCCTTCTGAAGAGCGTCGCGTCGCGGGGTCACGTTCGGCACGCGTTCACCTTGCGCACTGCGTTCTCCTGACCCTAATTAGACGAGGTATAATGGCGGGGGACCGACTTACTGCCCCTGACTACACTTGCGACATGACGAGCGGCCCGCGACATGCAACTGTAATTTTTCGTGATAACGTCGCCAATAAAACAAGTCTGAATAACTCATAATGGACATAATTCCCGACTTTGTGCCCGGTACACAAACACAACACAAACAGATCTTGGTGGTCTGTAAATCTTTCCAGAATCCAGTTTTGAGTTAATTGACTTTTTTGAAAGGCTTAGGATGGCAGGGAGGGAGGGAGGGAGGGAGGGAGGGAAGAAGGGAGGAAGGGAGGGAGGAAGGAAGCGAGGTATAGATAGGAGGGAGGGTGGGGAGAGAGAGAGAGAGAGAGAGAGAGAGAGAGAGAGAGAGAGAGAGAGAGAGAGAGAGAGAGAGAGAGAGAGACATTAACACAGACATACATACAGACAGTTAGATAGACAGACATATACAGACAGAAACACAAACTGATACAATACACAAATACAAACAAAGCAAATATAAATAAACACACAAACAGACTCATGAACGCAGATAAAACAAACAAATGTCTAAACACACACACACACACACACACACACACACACACACACACACACACACACACACACACACACACAGTCACTCATCTAGGCACAGATTTAAAAAAAACACGCATAGAAAGGAAAACACATCCTCGTTGACACACCAATCTACTATTCAGATCAATCTCCTCCT
This sequence comes from Metacarcinus magister, assembly GCA_029783475.1. Classification (NCBI taxonomy): domain Eukaryota; kingdom Metazoa; phylum Arthropoda; class Malacostraca; order Decapoda; family Cancridae; genus Metacarcinus; species Metacarcinus magister. The sequence continues at coordinate 15,239 of JAPQNM010001735.1, read as the reverse complement.
CCTCCTCCTCCTCCTCCTCCTCCTCCGTGAAGTAATAAGTTCTGCATAACTATGATCGAGAGCACACACACACACACACACACACACACACACACACACACACACACACACAGGTATTATGAACAACAACAACACAATGAACAAGATGGCCTGAGTCAGCAAGGTGTAGGGCGCGTCCTTGCAATTGGTGTGTGTGGCTACGTCAGCGTCCATCGAGACGGACAAATAATCCATCATTGATCGGTGCGTGATTGAATTTGTTTCGAGTAATTGTGTGCTGGTCATGCAACAGTCTCTCCCGGGAGGACATGGGCAAGGCAAGGCAGGGTGACAGCGGTAATGGCAGTGGTGGTGGTGGTGGTGGTGTGGTGGTGGTCCTGTTGTCCCTTCCTCCCTTCCCTTCCTCCCTCAGTCCTTCCTGCTACTATTGACTAAGGTACAAATCAAATGGTGCCCTGTAGTCCCTCTCCTCCCTCCTTCTAGTCCCTCCCCTTCTTCCCCTAGTCCTTCTTCCTCACTCAAACCCTTCTGCCATTACTGACGAAGGTACAAATCAAGTGGTGCCTTCTAGTCCTTGGTCTCTTTCCTTCTATTTCTTCTGTATCTACTGACGCGGGTACAAATAACAGAGCACCCTCGTATCCCTATCCTCCCTCCTTCAAGTCCCTCCTCCTGCCGCTGCCGCTGCTGCTGACGAAGCTACGAAACTAACACAAGATACAAATCACAACACTTGACTCCTTTTTGTGGTGAAGGTTATGCTTGAAATAATACTGTCCCTCCTCCCTCCCTCCCTCCCTCCCTCCCTCCTTCATGCTGTTACTGACGAGGTCCCTGGGCGGCGTCACTCCCTCCCTTCCCTTGCCTCCCTCTAACGCTGCTGTATTGCACATCCCCGAAAAATCGCGAGATCCAGCCCGAGCCAAGCGATCCGAAGCTAAACGTGGCATCAAAATAGCGAATTAGCCTCGTCTAGACCAAACAAGTTAACGGTGAATATCATATCCCAAACCTAATTATGGCCTGGGTAGCACGAGCCTCGGTACGGGTGGAGGGGAGGGGGAAAGGCAACGATGAAGGGGATGGATCATAGGGGGGTGGGGGGGGGGAGGGAACGTACGAGAGGCCAAGGGGGCAGGGGTTGGGGGTGTTGGAGGGGTTGCTTGGGGTAATGGAAGGGGGAGTACTGGGGTGGGTGGACGTAGGGAGGGGGGGGAGGATGTGGAACACGGGTGGAGGGGGAAAGGGAATTGGGAAGCTCTGATTGGTCAAGAAAACAACTCACGAGATTCGAGTATTAGAAAAACACGACCATTAAGTATTGTTAATGTACACACACACACACACACACACACACACACACACACACACACACACACACACACACACACACACTCCAGTGGTTCAGTGGTTAGCGACCCGGCAAGGCGTGGGTTCGAATCTCGCTCAGGTCACTAAGGATTTTTCACCGACAGGGAGTGGTTACTGTCCCCCTTGAGCAAGAGGATGGGGAGGGGGGAGGGGTGGCGGGTGCTGATGATCACGAGTACAGCGCGTGATCCTCCAGACTATGGTGAATAACACACACACACACACACACACACACACACACACACACACACACACACACACACACACACCGCAAGTCAAGTCCGCCGTTAGCCCGTCTTATTGATCATGGACGTTTAATGCTGAAAGAAAGAAAAAAGAAAAAACAGTGGTGGGCTTGTGGGGAGGGGGGGGGGAAGGAGGAGGTAGCAGGAGGAGGATTGAGAGGGGGGGGTGAGGCTGTAGAGTTAGGAAGGGAGAGGAGAGGGAGGGGGAGAGGGGAAAGGAAGGAGAAGAAGGGGAAGGAAGGAGGGGGAGAGACGGCCTTCCCTGAGCCTTTTAATTCCGGACGCAACCCTAAGACCTCCTCCACGAACCGACCATGATGACTCAGCTCCCGGCCGACCATCTTCTCCTCCTCCTCCTCCTCCTCCTCCTCCTCCTCCTCCTCCTCTCCTCCTCCTCCTCTCTTCTTCTTCCTCTAAACAGACGCTCTTTTTGAAGGTTTGGGTGACAGCACAGGTGGGGAGGGATGAGGATGTACATGTGGGGAAGGTGCCGAGAGGATGGGATGGGGAGGAAGGGGAAGGAGGGTTGGGGATTGGACTCTTTACGGACCGTCTTCAAGGGCTGAGAATAGAGCCAATCAACGCTCATTATCCTGGACTGTGTTGGCCATAGTTGTGATTAAGCGAGACCCGCACACGCTTACACGCACACACGCACGCACACACACGTATACAAAAGCCGTTAATGTCAATGTAATACTTCTCTTTCCATCGTGTATTATATATATAACAACACATTTTAGAATCGATAGGCGGCGCCAATTCCGTTGTTCAGCATCAATGTGATACAAAAACAAAGAACAAATCCCAGAATATCCTCGCGACAACGACACTAAATTACGCAAAAAACAATACCGATGCTAAAATATTTTCAGCTTAAACAATATGAAAAAAAGGATAATACAGAAAAACAGGGAGAGAGAGGAGAGAGAGAGAGAGAGAGAGAGAGAGAGAGAGAGAGAGAGAGAGAGAGAGAGAGAGAGAGAGAGAGAGAGAGAGAGAAAATAATAATGGAGAATATAGTCATGATTTTCCTCTCAACAAGACGGAAAATGAACAAGGTTTATGAACAGAAGAAACAGAAAGAAGAGGAAAAGGAGGAGGAGGAAGAGGAGGAGGAAGAAGAAAAGAATCAGGAGAATGGATGAAAAAAGAAAGAAAACAATAATGTGATCCTGAAATAGAAAATGGTCTTCCTTACATAACGTGATTGATTTCTTGTTAGGTGGCGCTTGTTATTTCGAAGAGATTAAAGAAAAAAAATTATAAACAGGTTGTATAAGAGGTGGTGGTGGTGGTGGTGGTGGCGGTAGTGGTGGTGGCGGTGGCGGTAGTGGTGGTGGTGGCGGTGGTGGTGGTGTGTTGTCTGTGTGGACTGACCAAACCTTCGTCTCATTCTCCTCTCCTCTTTATTTTCTCGACTAAACCAATTGAACAGTAACCAGAAAGAGGCAAGACTGATACATCTTCACCCTTCACCCCTCACCCTTCTCTCCCATGGCTGTTCAATTCTCCTCCTCTTCCTCTTCCTTCCTTTATCAACTGTCTCTCCTTAACACTATACTCTCACGCATCTTTCAATCCTCCCTCATCCTCCACTCTCTCTCTCTCACTCTCTCTCTCTCTCCCTCTCACCAAACTTCCGTCACATAATTTCCTTCCCCTGCCTCCTCCCTCCCCTGCAATTTCCCCCTATATTCCCATTCTCCATCCCTATCAACTTTACTGCTCTCCTTCCCCTTCCCCCTACCCCTACCCCTTCCCCCCTCAGTCCCTCCCACCCTTGTTTCCCCTTCCCCTTTCTCCCTTGCATCTCATCTCCCCTTCACTCCCTCATCCTACTGAACCCCATCCCCCCCCCTTCCTTTCCAATCTTTTTCTTTCATTTCCTTTCTTTTCTTTCCATTTTCTTTCCTTCCTCCCCTTTCTTTCCCTTTCCCTTCCCTTCCCTTTCCTTACCTTAACTTCCCTTCCCTCTCTTTCCTTTCCCATCCCTTTCCTTCCCTTTCCTTCCCTTCCCTTCCCTTCCCTCTCCCTACACCATTAGCATAAAAGATTATCACGTTAATAACATAAATAATTAACAGACGAATTCACCGACGGAAAAAAAGAGCATTTATGACAAAACATTTCTTTATTTTCCCTCTTTTTTTTTAGTTCTATTTTATTTGGGTGTCTGCATCATCTTCCCTCAATGCGGACTTGCTTCATCTTCATTTGTGTGTGAATATGAAAACAACTTGGCCATAAATAACGTGTTAAAGATTGGGTTGTGATTAAATACAGAGGCGCAAGTTTATGATACGTATAGCTCTGGTAGTGTTTAATTAATACACGTTTTAAGCTTATAACTACCCTGAAATTACTGTGTGTGTGTGTGTGTGTGTGTGTGTGTGTGTGTGTGTGTGTGTGTGTGTGTGTGTGTGTGTGTGTACGTTTGTCCCCTCCTCTTTGGCGAAAATTAATGTGGCTGTGTGAAGCTGTGAAATGAATGCGCTGAAAAGTTGCAAAAATGAGTGAGTAAAACAGGGGAAAAAAATTTGTGTAAAAGTTTAAAAATGAATGTGAATGGAAAAAAAAATAAATAAATGAAATTAGCAAAGAAAAAATTTTCAGTTGCAAAATTAAAGTGTGGAAAAATTTTAGTCAAAGAAAAATCAAACTTATGTCAAAAGATTGTATTTAGCGTAAAAAAAAAAAAAAAAAAAAGGGGGATGAATGTTAAAAAAAAGAACTATAGTCAATTGTAAACGTGTGAAAAAAGAAGTAAAGGCAATGTGAAAAAAAAGGCAAAACGTGTGAAAAGAGATGTAAAAGAATACGGAAAAATAGACAAAATTAATAAGTATTTAAGAAAGCTGCCAAATAAAGGTGTTTGAGAGAGAGAGAGAGAGAGAGAGAGAGAGAGAGAGAGAGAGAGAGAGAGAGAGAGAGAGAGAGAGAGAGAGAGAGAGAGACTGGTATAATAGGCAGGTAGACAGAGACAGACAGAGGCTCCAGAACTCTAACATACATATACGTACATCATTTACAGACAATGAAACGTATTTGTGTTGGCTGTCACTAATGAGTGCTTGGAGGAAGGATCTGTTCGTGTTATTGTTGTGATACTGATGTGACGTGTTTAAGGCGCCGTTACACGTGTTTAGAAGGCTATTACGTTATCAGGAGTTACAAAAAAGTTACAAAGGAACTATGACGAAACAAACTTAGGAATGTGAGGGCGTTGCTACTTTGGTATGCGATCTAGAGGTTAGGTTAGGATAGGGTAGCACCGAATGGGGGAGGGATGGGGGAGGTGACTGAGGTACTGAAGGTGAGAGAAGGTTTGTGGTGTGTGTGTGAAGCTAATGAAAGTGGAAGCAAGAAGTGTAAATGGCTTCATAGTGTAAGGTGGAAGTCTGCACAACATACAACATCGTGAATGAAGCGCCATTCAAAATAGCAGTGAGGTTCTAAGTAGTGAATCAAGTTTGTGGTTTGTGAGGACTCGTGTGGCAGCTGAAGGAAGGGACGGTGACGCTTACGTACAGACAGATAGCCAAGCACAAGGTTAACGGTATTAGTGGGTGGTGGTGGTGGTGGTGGTATTAGTAATGGTGGTGGTGACAATGACTGTTTCATGTAGTTCAATATGGAGGCATTGGATGATGTAATGTAAATAGACAAAATAGTCTATGAGGAAGGAAGTTTAACAGTAGTAAAGAGGAGGTTATTGCATGTTATAAATATGAATTATAAATAAATCTAATAATGCTCACTTGAAAAATATATGAATTCCGTGACTTCGCTGTAGTGGACAATGACAAAAGCACTTTCTCCGGTGTCCTATATTGTGACTGTACTGAACAAAGGTGCCGCTGACGACTGTACTGGTAGTGTGTTGGACGTGCACTGCTGCGTCACCTCGCCAGTCGCCCGGCCGCATATTCTTGAAGTCTCGAACACTATCTCAAATGGTTTCGAATAGTGTCAGATATAAGTCCGAACTGAGAAATTACCAATCACAGCGCGCGCTGAGCCAGGCCCAGTGTTGCCAGTTCATGACTCATTACTTACACGTTTTCTACTTCGTTGTATCAAATACTGCATTTACGGGTTTACCATCGTCCTAATCTAAAGCATCAGCATCTTAAATAGTAAGTTTTTTCTCTCGTTCATGAGATGCACAAGGTAATACTAGTAATTTTGAAGGCTTACAGATATTACTGAGTAACATTGACGAATAAATCAAGACCCGTTGTGTGTGCAGGTTACCATATCCTAGGACGTCACAGTCTGTGTCAGCACTGTGTTTTATTGCATCGCAGTTATCAATAACGTCGGTATAAACATCTCATCGTTGAAACAATTGGTTTACTTAAGAAATAATTCACACATTTATGATGCGTTGGTTCACACATTGATGACGTCATGGACCTTCAATACGTGTGTACTGTTACCAGACACACACACAGTTCATCACAGTCTCCACCACCTTCACCACGCATTCCATCACTGTGCTGCCTCACACCAGCTGTCCATAACGTTGTTATACGCATCTCAACCATTGCTACGATTACTTTTCCGAAGGAATAACTCACATATATTTGATACAATGGTGTAGATAAAGGGTAAGTCATGACGTCATCAACTGGTAACACTGGGCCGGGCTCAGTGCGGGCTGTGATTGGTTCTAATTTCTCAGATCGTACGTAGTGTTCCAGCTTCAGGTTGAAACATGGTTGGTTGTTTATCGTGTCCCCATCTAAGGGACGCACGGCCTATCTAGAGCCCGTCAGACTTAAGGAATATGTCGCCCGGCCTCACATCCTGCTTCTTCAAAACACTGACCAAACAACTGCCTGGTTATAACAAGGGCAGAGGTACTCACACACACACACACACACACACACACACACACACACACACACACACACACACACACACACACACACACACACACACACACACACATACACACACACACACACACAGAGACACTTATCTGCAATAGACGAAAATGAATAAATATAAAAATAAGACAGCTTAGGGAAAGAAGATAAATAACGCAAAAGATGGAGAAAAAGAGAACTGAATACAGGCAACAATCATTTCAATATATTAAAATGACGTGTTTCAGTATTCGTGTTCACCCGCCTAGCATGTGTTCCGTCCACATCATCCATAACAACACTCCGGTACTTAACAAGGGTACAGTATATCAGGTTGCAACGAGCGACCATTCATAGAAAACGTGAGACAGAGAGTCCAGTACACGACTTACTGGATGGTCATTCTGCCTTGCCCGGCCACACCGAGAAGGTACAACGCGCTCAAGACTGTCCACTGTGTGTCTGCTTGATTGTGTGGATAATTCTAATGGTAAGGGTTGCTGTTCTCTTCTTTTCTCTTATCTTATCTATCTAATCTTATCTGCTCTTATCTATTCTGCTCTGCCCTTCCCATCCTTTCTCTCTCTCTCTCTCTCTCTCTCTCTCTCTCTCTCTCTCTCTCTCTCTCTCTCTCTCTCTCTCTCTCTCTCTCTCTCTCTCTCTCTCTCTCTGAACTATCGCGGTAATGGGTGTGATTGTCTCTGTGTTCTCAGTAACCCACCCACGTGTATTCTCATGTTCTTCCCCATGACTCAACTTGCACCGCAGTGAGCCTTGCTTCCCTTTAGGTTTTCCCCCAAGCTGTCTCTTACTGGCAGACAACTCTTCCACCTCTGCTAGTTATCGTATTTTGCACTTTTTGTTGCTACTTCGAACCCGTATGAGAGACTTGAACAGCCACTTGGGTCTTCTGTGCCTTCTTTAACTCTTTTTTTTATTTTTGTTTTTAATTTTATTTCGGAGACTGTTCTTCCCCACGATTAGTTCCCTGTTTTTTTTGTTTTTTTTTTGGTGACCAGAAACACCCACTAACGGACTGGACACGGCAACTAAAGTATACCCACTCATGGAGACTTAAGTTGAAATGGTCTTTTTATACATCAAAAGTACCTCTTCTCACTAGCTGTTTCCGACGCGTTATAAATACCATCCAATACTACATATTATTTATTCATTACGTATATAATTTCAAAACAGTACCTCTATTCTATAAGTTCAAGTATGCTCTATATTCATGGCTAAGGAAACA
>JAPQNM010001735.1:0-2500 GCA_029783475.1 Metacarcinus magister | reverse complement strand
ATGTTTCAATTTCAGTAGCTTTGAGGTGAATTAACTTTGCCTATATAGAGGGATTAGAGAGGGGATGTTATTCTGAAAAATGTATCACTAATGCTTCCTGTGTTTGATATTGTTCCTTGGTTTTAAAAGAGTTCATATCACACCAATTAATGCTGTCTTGTCCCTAATGTGATTCCCATTCATTGTGTGATTTGTCTTTGTAAACAATCGGAGTCATTTTGAATACAGTATACAAAAGTTCAGACTCTCTACACATACACTACATCTGCACCCGATTATATTGATGCTGAGAACAACGATCTGTACTTGTCAATGACAGCCCCTGCTTAACATTTTTGTTTGTATTACATACATTTTTTATATTACATATTCCATTATTGAAAGTGTGTGTGTGGTTGTGTTATCGGCAAGTGAGGCACAAGGATAACGTGAAAGGTTTGTCATTGGATATTTTGTGTCCTGCAGGGAACTGCGCGACCAAGAAGAATTCGTGGACGTGACCCTGGCCTGCGAGGGTCAGCAAGTGTCGGCTCACAAAGTGGTCCTTTCCGCCTGCAGTCCTTATTTCAGGCTGCTTCTAAAGGTGAGTGCAGGCAGGCCTCAGGCTCACTTCCAGCACACCCTATCTTTGTTGATTAAGTGACACATAAAAATGAAATGGTTTTCAGCCGCTTTGGTCTCTTATGTACGTATGCTAATCTTTGTTGTTGTTTTTTACATCTTCCAGAATAATCCGTGTGATCATCCCATCATCATCCTGAATGAGGTGGGTTACAATGAGCTCATCACACTGCTGCAGTACATGTACCGTGGCGAGGTACAAATTGCTCACGATCAGATCAAAGATTTCCTTCGAACGGCCAAGTTGCTGCAAATTCGTGGGCTGGCCGAGGCCGCAGCCGAGTCACGGTCACGGTCTTCGCCGGACTGTCGCAGCGAGAACGGTCGGGAGGTGCCCACGCCTACCCCGACCCCGAAGACAGAACCTGTTGACCTGGAAGACGAAGGCCGACCGCCCGACAGTCCGCAGGTCAAGAGGATCAAATTATGCAGCTCAGTAGGGCCACCACCACCTTGCTCCCCCTCCCCACACCCGTCAGGTGGCCCCAGTCCCCACGCCCCTACGCCGCCCATCCCCAACCTGCCTCTCAGCATGGCTAACATGGCCAGTATAGCCGGTCTCCCCTCCTTGCCTCCCATGGGCTTACCTGGTGCCTCCCTCCCACTCTCCCTGCCTTCCTCCATCACTGCTCTGCCCCCCGTAACCACCGCCCACCCTTCCTCCATCCACCATGGCCGCTCCGCCCTCCACACGCCCACACACATGAGCCAGCAGCAATCCTTCCCGGGGCTGTATCCCGGCATGGGCTCCGACGACACGCAGGACACCATGGGCAGCGATCGTTCTGATGATCGCGACAAGTCCCGCCACGACGAGGACGAGTACGATCACGAGAACACCTTGGAGAAGATGTCCGGCCTGGCTAACATGGCCGCCCTAAAAGGTGCCTTCACTAGCCCGCCACTAAGGGCCAACAACCCACTTGTTCATTACCATTATCGTTACCACTTGCCATTACCATTACGATAACCTTCAGCTAGAGGCGTGCTGCTTTACAATTAAAGCTGTCTTTACTATAGTATAAAATTAATTACCTTTCCACTTACATCTAAAGGAAAATTATAGTTTTTTTTATTAGTTTAAATGTAAAATATGTAACGAGTACTAACGTGAATGTGTTCTCTGACAGGGTTCGGCGGGTTCCCAGGTCCCTCGGGTCTGGCCGGCCTCGCATCCGCCGCCATTGGCTCCAACACCGACAGTAACCCTGGTAAGTACACATTTTACATTACGGAGCTTTTCCCATTTTCTGAATGTTCTCCGTTATCCGTTTTCAACATCGGCTATGTCTGTTTTTTCTATATACTTCCTTTTTTATATATATATTAGTCTTGACTGAACCATTTTTTACGCCATAATCTTTGGACTGACTGGAGAGGAGTTAGCATGGGTATGACCACACTGCCTGCATGCTGTCTTGCTCATGTTCACATTTTGGCCTCTGTTATCACATGACGTGCGGGTGTTGAGGAGCCACACACTCGCCCGACACACTACACACTCGCGGCCAAATCATATCAACACTAACTAACTCAATGAACCTAATAGAAAACTTACGTAAAATATCACATAAATATCTAAAAGAAAAAGCAATGTTGTACGTAAGCCAGGCTCTAAAAAGCGAACGCAAAAAAAGTACACTCTGATAGGCCTCGCGTCCGTGCGGGAACACCGGCTAGTATTCAACGTGTCCAGCTTGGCCGTCATGCACAAACGATCCCAAGGGTTAAAGCTGGATCGCTCTCTTCCTCCCTCAACCCTCTCTCCTTCCTACCCTCGACCCCAGCTCAGGGAGAGGGACGGAGGGCACCAAACCACCAAGGTATTATTAGTAGTACAAAAGAAAACTGTTCATATATACAGATATGTATATAAATA
>JAPQNM010001734.1:0-14978 GCA_029783475.1 Metacarcinus magister | reverse complement strand
CTAATTAAACTATACAACTGACATTATGAATATTTGTTCTATGACTAATAATTACTCAGTAAAATGAAACTTAATATTTCTATATAAACATAAATTTTCTCCTCATTTTCTCGAAAGCTATTAGAGATATTGGAAATATCATTGCAGCATCTGATACACCTAATTAAACTGTACAACTAATATTATGAATATTTGTTCTATGGCTAATAATTACGCAGTAAAATGAAATTTAATATTTATATAAAAACATGACTTTCCTCCTCATTTTCTCGAAAGCTATTAGAGATATTGGAAATATCATTGCAGCATCTGATAGACCTAATTAAACTCTACAACTGATATTATGAATATTTGTTCTATGACTAATAATTACGCAGTAAAATGAAACTTAATATTTATATAAAAACATGAATTTCCTCCTCATTTTCTCGAAAGCTATTAGAGATATTGGAAATATCATTGCAGCACCTGATAGACCTAATTAAACTGTACAACTGACATTATGAATATTTGTTCTATGACTAATAATTACTCAGTAAAATGAAACTTAATATTTCTATATAAACATAACTTTTCTCCTCATTTTCTCGAAAGCTATTAGAGATATTGGAAATATCATTGCAGCATCTGATACACCTAATTAAACTGTACAACTAATATTATGAATATTTGTTCTATGGCTAATAATTACGCAGTAAAATGAAACTTAATATTTATATAAAAACATAAACTTTCCTCCTCATTTTCTCGAAAGCTATTAGAGATATTGGAAATATCATTGCAGCATCTGATAGACCTAATTAAACTCTACAACTGATATTATGAATATTTGTTCTATGACTAATAATTACGCAGTAAATGAAACTTAATATTTATATAAAAACATGATTTTCCTCCTCATTTTCTCGAAAGCTATTAGAGATATTGGAAATATCACTGCAGCATCTGATAGACCTAATTAAACTGTACAACTGACATTATGAATATTTGTTCTATGACTAATAATTACTCAGTAAAATGAAACTTAATATTTCTATATAAACATAACTTTTCTCCTCATTTTCTCGAAAGCTATTAGAGATATTGGAAATATCATTGCAGCATCTGATAGACCTAATTAAACTCTACAACTGATATTATGAATATTTTTTCTATGACTAATAATTACGCAGTAAAATGAAACTTAATATTTATATAAAAACATGATTTTCCTCCTCATTTTCTCGAAAGCTATTAGAGATATTGGAAATATCACTGCAGCATCTGATAGACCTAATTAAACTGTAAAACTGACATTATGAATATTTGTTCTATGACTAATAATTACACAGTAAAATGAAACTATATATTTATATAAAAACATGATTTTCCTCCTCATTTTCTCGAAAGCTATTAGAGATATTTGAAATATCATTGCAGCATCTGATAGACCTGATTGAAATCTGCTACTGTCATTATGAATATTTTCACTAGTACTAATAAATAGTGAATTTTACTTTTTTAAAAATTACTTTCTTCCTCGTTTTCTCGATAACTATTAGAGATATTGGAAATATCATTGCATCATCTGATACACCTAATTCAACTGTACAACTGATATTATAAATATTTTTTCCATGACTAATAATTACGCAGTAAAAAAAACCTATTTTTATATAAAAACATGATTTTCCTCGTCATTTTCTCGAAAGCTATTAGAGATATTGGAAATATCATTGCAGCATCTGATAGACCTGATTAAAATCTACTACTGTCATTATGAATATTTTCACTGGTACTAATAAATACTGAATTTTACTTTTTTAAAAATTACTTTCTTCCTCGTTTTCTCGAAAGCTATTAGAGATATTGGAAATATCATTGCATCATCTGATACACCTAATTAACTGAACAACTGATATTATGAATATTTGTCCTATGACTAATAACTACGCAGTAAAATAAACCGTATTTTTATATAAAAATATGATTTTCCTCGTCATTTTCTAGAAAGCTATTAGAGATTTTGGAAATATAATTGCAACACCTGATAGACCTAATTAAACTGTACAACTGATATTATGAATATTTGTTCTATGACTAATAATTACTCAGTAAAATGAAACTTAATATTTCTATATAAACATAACTTTTCTCCTAATTTTCTCGAAAGCTATTAGAGATATTGGAAATATCATTGCAGCATCTGATACACCTAATTAAACTGTACAAGTAATATTATGAATATTTGTTCTATGGCTAATAATTACGCAGTAAAATGAAACTTAATATTTATATAAAAACATGACTTTCCTCCTCATTTTCTCGAAAGCTATTAGAGATATTGGAAATATCATTGCAGCATCTGATAGACCTAATTAAACTCTACAACTGATATTATGAATATTTGTTCTATGACTAATAATTACGCAGTAAAATGAAACTTAATATTTATATAAAAATATGATTTTCCTCCTCATTTTCTCGAAAGCTATTAGAGATATTGGAAATATCATTGCAGCACCTGATAGACCTAATTAAACTGTACAACTGACATTATGAATATTTGTTCTATGACTAATAATTACTCAGTAAAATCAAACTTAATATTTCTATATAAACATAACTTTTCTCCTCATTTTCTCGAAAGCTATTAGAGATATTGGAAATATCATTGCAGCATCTGATACACCTAATTAAACTGTACAACTAATATTATGAATATTTGTTCTATGGCTAATAATTACGCAGTAAAATGAAACTTAATATTTATATAAAAACATGACTTTCCTCCTCATTTTCTCGAAAGCTATTAGAGATATTGGAAATATCATTGCAGCATCTGATAGACCTAATTAAACACTACAACTGATATTATGAATATTTTGTTTCTATGACTAATAATTACGCAGTAAAATGAAACTTAATATTTATATAAAAACATGATTTTCCTCCTCATTTTCTCGAAAGCTATTAGAGATATTGGAAATATCACTGCAGCATCTGATAGACCTAATTAAACTGTAAAACTGACATTATGAATATTTGTTCTATGACTAATAATTACGCAGTAAAATGAAACTATATATTTATATAAAAACATGACTTTCCTCTTCATTTTCTCGAAAGCTATTAGAGATATTGGAAATATCATTGCAGCATCTGATAGACCTGATTAAAATCTACTACTGTCATTATGAATATTTTCACTAGTACTAATAAATACTGAATTTTACTTTTTTTAAAATTACTTTCTTCCTCGTTTTCTCGAAAGCTATTAGAGATATTGGAAATATCATTGCATCATCTGATACACCTAATTCAACTGTACAACTGATATTATGAATATTTGTTCTATGACTAATAATTACGCAGTAAAAAAAACCGTATTTTTATATAAAAACATGATTTTCCTCGTCATTTTCTCGAAAGCTATTAGAGATATTGGAAATATAATTGCAGCATCTGATAGACCTGATTAAAATCTACTACTGTCATTATGAATATTTTCACTAGTACTAATAAATACTGAATTTTACTTTTTTTAAATTACTTTCTTCCTCGTTTTCTCGAAAGCTATTAGAGATATTGGAAATATCATTGCATCATCTGATACACCTAATTCAACTGTACAACTGATATTATGAATATTTGTTCTATGACTAATAATTACGCAGTAAAATAAAACCGTATTTTTATATAAAAACATGATTTTCCTCGTCATTTTCTCGAAAGCTATTAGAGATATTGGAAATATAATTGCAGCACCTGATAGACCTAATTAAACTGTACAACTGATATTATGAATATTTGTTCTATGACTAATAATTACTCAGTAAAATGAAACTTAATATTTCTATATAAACATAACTTTTCTCCTCATTTTCTCGAAAGCTATTAGAGATATTGGAAATATCATTGCAGCATCTGATACACCTAATTAAACTGTACAACTAATATTATGAATATTTGTTCTATGGCTAATAATTACGCAGTAAAATGAAACTTAATATTTATATAAAAACATGACTTTCCTCCTCATTTTCTCGAAAGCTATTAGAGATATTGGAAATATCATTGCAGCATCTGATAGACCTAATTAAACTCTACAACTGATATTATGAATATTTGTTCTATGACTAATAATTACGCAGTAAAATGAAACTTAATATTTATATAAAAACATGATTTTCCTCCTCATTTTCTCGAAAGCTATTAGAGATATTGGAAATATCACTGCAGCATCTGATAGACCTAATTAAACTGTACAACTGACATTATGAATATTTGTTCTATGACTAATAATTACGCAGTAAAATGAAACTATATATTTATATAAAAACATGACTTTCATCCTCATTTTCTCGAAAGCTATTAGAGATATTGGAAATATCATTGCAGCATCTGATAGACCTGATTAAAATCTACTACTGTCATCATGAATATTTTCACTAGTACTAATAAATACTGAATTTTACTTTTTTTTAAATTACTTTCTTCCTCGTTTTCTCAAAAGCTATTAGAGATATTGGAAATATCATTGCATCATCTGATACACCTAATTCAACTGTACAATTGATATTATGAATATTTGTTCTATGACTAATAATTACGCAGTAAAAAAAACCGTATTTTTATATAAAAACATGATTTTCCTCGTCATTTTCTCGAAAGCTATTAGAGATATTGGAAATATAATTGCAGCATCTGATAGACCTGATTAAAGTCTACTACTGTCATTATGAATATTTTCACTGGTACCAATAAATAGTGAATTTTACTCTTTTTTAAATTACTTTCTTCCTCGTTTTCTCGAAAACTATTAGAGATATTGGAAATATCATTGCATTCTCTGATACACCTAATTCAACTGTACAACTGATATTATAAATATTTGTTCCATGACTAATAATTACGCAGTAAAAAAAACCGTATTTTTATATAAAAACATGATTTTCCTCGTCATTTTCTCGAAAGCTATTAGAGATATTGGAAATATAATTGCAGCATCTGATAGACCTGATTAAAATCTACTACTGTCATTATGAATATTTTCACTAGTACTAATAAATAGTGAATTTTACTTTTTTTTAAATTACTTTCTTCCTCGTTTTCTCAAAAGCTATTAGAGATATTGGAAATATCATTGCATCATCTGATACACCTAATTATACTGAACAACTGATATTATGAATATTTGTTCTATGACTAATAACTACGCAGTAAAATAAAACCGTATTTTTATATAAAAACATGAATTTCCTCGTCATTTTCTAGAAAGCTATTAGAGATTTTGGAAATATAATTGCAGCACCTGATAGACCTAATTAAACTGTACAACTGATATTATGAATATTCGTTCTATGACTAATAATTACTCAGTAAAATTAAACTTAATATTTCTATATAAACATAACTTTTCTCCTCATTTTCTCGGAAGCTATTAGAGATATTGGAAATATCATTGCAGCATCTGATACACCTATTTAAACTGTACAACTAATATTATGAATATTTGTTCTATGGCTAATAATTACGCAGTAAAATGAAACTTAATATTTATATAAAAACATGATTTTCCTCCTCATTTTCTCGAAAGCTATTAGAGATATTGGAAATATCATTGCAGCATCTGATAGACCTAATTAAACTCTACAACTGATATTATGAATATTTGTTCTATGACTAATAATTACGCAGTAAAATGAAACTTAATATTTATATAAAAACATGAATTTTCCTCCTCATTTTCTCGAAAGCTATTAGAGATATTGGAAATATCATTGCAGCACCTGATAGACTAATTAAACTCTACAACTGACATTATGAATATTTGTTCTATGACTAATAATTACTCAGTAAAATGAAACTTAATATTTCTATATAAACATAAATTTTCTCCTCATTTTCTCGAAAGCTATTAGAGATATTGGAAATATCATTGCAGCATCTGATACACCTAATTAAACTGTACAACTAATATTATGAATATTTGTTCTATGGCTAATAATTACGCAGTAAAATGAAATTTAATATTTATATAAAAACATGACTTTCCTCCTCATTTTCTCGAAAGCTATTAGAGATATTGGAAATATCATTGCAGCATCTGATAGACCTAATTAAACTCTACAACTGATATTATGAATATTTGTTCTATGACTAATAATTACGCAGTAAAATGAAACTTAATATTTATATAAAAACATGAATTTCCTCCTCATTTTCTCGAAAGCTATTAGAGATATTGGAAATATCATTGCAGCACCTGATAGACCTAATTAAACTGTACAACTGACATTATGAATATTTGTTCTATGACTAATAATTACTCAGTAAAATGAAACTTAATATTTCTATATAAACATAACTTTTCTCCTCATTTTCTCGAAAGCTATTAGAGATATTGGAAATATCATTGCAGCATCTGATACACCTAATTAAACTGTACAACTAATATTATGAATATTTGTTCTATGGCTAATAATTACGCAGTAAAATGAAACTTAATATTTATATAAAAACATGACTTTCCTCCTCATTTTCTCGAAAGCTATTAGAGATATTGGAAATATCATTGCAGCATCTGATAGACCTAATTAAACTCTACAACTGATATTATGAATATTTGTTCTATGACTAATAATTACGCAGTTAAATGAAACTTAATATTTATATAAAAACATGATTTTCCTCCTCATTTTCTCGAAAGTTATTAGAGATATTGGAAATATCACTGCAGCATCTGATAGACCTAATTAAACTGTACAACTGACATTATGAATATTTTGTTCTATGACTAATAATTACTCAGTAAAATGAAACTTAATATTTCTATATAAACATAACTTTTCTCCTCATTTTCTCGAAAGCTATTAGAGATATTGGAAATATCATTGCAGCATCTGATAGACCTAATTAAACTCTACAACTGATATTATGAATATTTTTTCTATGACTAATAATTACGCAGTAAAATGAAACTTAATATTTATATAAAAACATGATTTTCCTCCTCATTTTCTCGAAAGTTATTAGAGATATTGGAAATATCACTGCAGCATCTGATAGACCTAATTAAACTGTAAAACTGACATTATGAATATTTGTTCTATGACTAATAATTACACAGTAAAATGAAACTATATATTTATATAAAAACATGATTTTCCTCCTCATTTTCTCGAAAGCTATTAGAGATATTGAAATATCATTGCAGCATCTGATAGACCTGATTGAAATCTACTACTGTCATTATGAATATTTTCACTAGTACTAATAAATAGTGAATTTTACTTTTTTAAAAATTACTTTCTTCCTCGTTTTCTCGAAAAGCTATTAGAGATATTGGAAATATCATTGCATCATCTGATACACCTAATTCAACTGTACAACTGATATTATAAATATTTGTTCCATGACTAATAATTACGCAGTAAAAAAAACCTATTTTTATATAAAAACATGATTTTCCTCGTCATTTTCTCGAAAGCTATTAGAGATATTGGAAATATAATTGCAGCATCTGATAGACCTGATTAAAATCTACTACTGTCATTATGAATATTTTCACTAGTACTAATAAATAGTGAATTTTACTTTTTTTAAAATTACTTTCTTCCTCGTTTTCTCGAAAACTATTAGAGATATTGGAAATATCATTGCATCTCTGATACACCTAATTCAACTGTACAACTGATATTATAAATATTTGTTCCATGACTAATAATTACGCAGTAAAAAAAACCGTATTTTTATATAAAAACATGATTTTCCTCGTCATTTTCTCGAAAGCTATTAGAGATATTGGAAATATAATTGCAGCATCTGATAGACCTGATTAAAATCTACTACTGTCATTATGAATATTTTCACTAGTACTAATAAATAGTGAATTTTACTTTTTTAAAATTACTTTCTTCCTCGTTTTCTCGAAAGCTATTAGAGATATTGGAAATATCATTGCATCATCTGATACACCTAATTATACTGAACAACTGATATTATGAATATTTGTTCTATGACTAATAACTACGCAGTAAAATAAAACCGTATTTTTATATAAAAACATGAATTTTCCTCGTCATTTTCTAGAAAGCTATTAGAGATTTTGGAAATATAATTGCAGCACCTGATAGACCTAATTAAACTGTACAACTGATATTATGAATATTCGTTCTATGACTAATAATTACTCAGTAAAATGAAACTTAATATTTCTATATAAACATAACTTTTCTCCTCATTTTCTCGGAAGCTATTAGAGATATTGGAAATATCATTGCAGCATCTGATACACCTAATTAAACTGTACAACTAATATTATGAATATTTGTTCTATGGCTAATAATTACGCAGTAAAATGAAACTTAATATTTATATAAAAACATGATTTTCCTCCTCATTTTCTCGAAAGCTATTAGAGATATTGGAAATATCATTGCAGCATCTGATAGACCTAATTAAACTCTACAACTGGTATTATGAATATTTGTTCTATGACTAATAATTACGCAGTTAAATGAAACTTAATATTTATATAAAAACATGATTTTCCTCCTCATTTTCTCGAAAGCTATTAGAGATATTGGAAATATCATTGCAGCACCTGATAGACCGAATTAAACTGTACAACTGATATTATGAATATTTGTTCTATGACTAATAATTACTCAGTAAAATGAAACTTAATATTTCTATATAAACATAACTTTTCTCCTCATTTTCTCGAAAGCTATTAGAGATATTGGAAATATCATTGCAGCATCTGATACACCTAATTAAACTGTACAACTGATATTATGAATATTTGTTCTATGGCTAATAATTACGCAGTAAAATGAAACTTAATATTTATATAAAAACATGACTTTCCTCCTCATTTTCTCGAAAGCTATTAGAGATATTGGAAATATCATTGCAGCATCTGATAGACCTAATTAAACTCTACAACTGATATTATGAATATTTGTTTCTATGGCTAATAATTACGCAGTAAAATGAAACTTAATATTTATATAAAAACATGAATTTCCTCCTCATTTTCTCGAAAGCTATTAGAGATATTGGAAATATCATTGCAGCATCTGATAGACCTAATTAAACTGTACAACTGATATTATGAATATTTGTTCTATGACTAATAATTACGCAGTAAAATGAAACTTAATATTTATATAAAAACATGATTTTCCTCCTCATTTTCTCGAAAGCTATTAGAGATATTGGAAATATCACTGCAGCATCTGATAGACCTAATTAAACTGTAAAACTGACATTATGAATATTTGTTCTATGACTAATAATTACGCAGTAAAATGAAACTATATATTTATATAAAAACATGACATTCCTCTTCATTTTCTCGAAAGCTATTAGAGATATTGGAAATATCATTGCAGCATCTGATAGACCTGATTAAAATCTACTACTGTCATTATGAATATTTTCACTAGTACTAATAAATACTGAATTTTACTTTTTTTAAAATTACTTTCTTCCTCGTTTTCTCGAAAGCTATTAGAGATATTGGAAATATCATTGCATCATCTGATACACCTAATTCAACTGTACAACTGATATTATGAATATTTGTTCCATGACTAATAATTACGCAGTAAAAAAAACCGTATTTTTATATAAAAACATGATTTTCCTCGTCATTTTCTCGAAAGCTATTAGAGATATTGGAAATATAATTGCAGCATCTGATAGACCTGATTAAAATCTACTACTGTCATTATGAATATTTTCACTAGTACTAATAAATACTGAATTTTACTTTTTTTAAATTACTTTCTTCCTCGTTTTCTCGAAAGCTATTAGAGATATTGGAAATATCATTGCATCATCTGATACACCTAATTCAACTGAACAACTGATATTATGAATATTTGTTCTATGACTAATAACTACGCAGTAAAATAAAACCGTATTTTTATATAAAAACATGATTTTCCTCGTCATTTTCTAGAAAGCTATTAGAGATTTTGGAAATATAATTGCAGCACCTGATAGACCTAATTAAACTGTACAACTGATATTATGAATATTTGTTCTATGACTAATAATTACTCAGTAAAATGAAACTTAATATTTCTATATAAACATAACTTTTCTCCTCATTTTCTCGAAAGCTATTAGAGATATTGGAAATATCATTGCAGCATCTGATACACCTAATTAAACTGTACAACTAATATTATGAATATTTGTTCTATGGCTAATAATTACGCAGTAAAATGAAACTTAATATTTATATAAAAACATGACTTTCCTCCTCATTTTCTCGAAAGCTATTAGAGATATTGGAAATATCATTGCAGCATCTGATAGACCTAATTAAACTCTACAACTGATATTATGAATATTTGTTCTATGACTAATAATTACGCAGTAAAATGAAACTTAATATTTATATAAAAACATGATTTTCCTCCTCATTTTCTCGAAAGCTATTAGAGATATTGGAAATATCATTGCAGCATCTGATAGACCTAATTAAACTGTACAACTGATATTATGAATATTTGTTCTATGACTAATAATTACTCAGTAAAATGAAACTTAATATTTCTATATAAACATAACTTTTCTCCTCATTTTCTCGAAAGCTATTAGAGATATTGGAAATATCATTGCAGCATCTGATACACCTAATTAAACTGTACAACTAATATTATGAATATTTGTTCTATGGCTAATAATTACGCAGTAAAATGAAACTTAATATTTATATAAAAACATGACTTTCCTCCTCATTTTCTCGAAAGCTATTAGAGATATTGGAAATATCATTGCAGCATCTGATAGACCTAATTAAACTCTACAACTGATATTATGAATATTTGTTCTATGACTAATAATTACGCAGTAAAATGAAACTTAATATTTATATAAAAACATGATTTTCCTCCTCATTTTCTCGAAAGCTATTAGAGATATTGGAAATATCATTGCAGCACCTGATAGACCTAATTAAACTGTACAACTGACATTATGAATATTTGTTCTATGACTAATAATTACTCAGTAAAATGAAACTTAATATTTCTATATAAACATAACTTTCTCCTCATTTTCTCGAAAGCTATTAGAGATATTGGAAATATCATTGCAGCATCTGATAGACCTAATTAAACTCTACAACTGATATTATGAATATTTTTTCTATGACTAATAATTACGCAGTAAAATGAAACTTAATATTTATATAAAAACATGATTTTCCTCCTCATTTTCTCGAAAGCTATTAGAGATATTGGAAATATCACTGCAGCATCTGATAGACCTAATTAAACTGTAAAACTGACATTATGAATATTTGTTCTATGACTAATAATTACACAGTAAAATGAAACTATATATTTATATAAAAACATGATTTTCCTCCTCATTTTCTCGAAAGCTATTAGAGATATTTGGAAATATCATTGCAGCATCTGATAGACCTGATTGAAATCTACTACTGTCATTATGAATATTTTCACTAGTACTAATAAATAGTGAATTTTACTTTTTTAAAAATTACTTTCTTCCTCGTTTTCTCGAAAACTATTAGAGATATTGGAAATATCATTGCATCATCTGATACACCTAATTCAACTGTACAACTGATATTATAAATATTTGTTCCATGACTAATAATTACGCAGTAAAAAAAACCATATTTTTATATAAAAACATGATTTTCCTCGTCATTTTCTCGAAAGCTATTAGAGATATTGGAAATATCATTGCAGCATCTGATAGACCTGATTAAAATCTACTACTGTCAATATGAATATTTTCACTGGTACTAATAAATACTGAATTTTACTTTTTTAAAAATTACTTTCTTCCTCGTTTTCTCGAAAGCTATTAGAGATATTGGAAATATCATTGCATCATCTGATACACCTAATTCAACTGAACAACTGATATTATGAATATTTGTTCTATGACTAATAACTACGCAGTAAAATAAAACTGTATTTTTATATAAAAACAAGAATTTCCTCGTCATTTTCTAGAAAGCTATTAGAGATTTTGGAAATATAATTGCAACACCTGATAGACCTAATTAAACTGTACAACTGATATTATGAATATTTGTTCTATGACTAATAATTACTCAGTAAAATGAAACTTAATATTTCTATATAAACATAACTTTTCTCCTCATTTTCTCGAAAGCTATTAGAGATATTGGAAATATCATTGCAGCATCTGATACACCTAATTAAACTGTACAACTAATATTATGAATATTTGTTCTATGGCTAATAATTACGCAGTAAAATGAAACTTAATATTTATATAAAAACATGACTTTCCTCCTCATTTTCTCGAAAGCTATTAGAGATATTGGAAATATCATTGCAGCATCTGATAGACCTAATTAAACTCTACAACTGATATTATGAATATTTGTTCTATGACTAATAATTACGCAGTAAATGAAACTTAATATTTATATAAAAACATGAATTTTCCTCCTCATTTTCTCGAAAGCTATTAGAGATATTGGAAATATCATTGCAGCATCTGATAGACCTAATTAAACTGTACAACTGATATTATGAATATTTGTTCTATGACTAATAATTACTCAGTAAAATGAAACTTAATATTTCTATATAAACATAACTTTTCTCCTCATTTTCTCGAAAGCTATTAGAGATATTGGAAATATCATTGCAGCATCTGATACACCTAATTAAACTGTACAACTAATATTATGAATATTTGTTCTATGGCTAATAATTACGCAGTAAAATGAAACTTAATATTTATATAAAAACATGACTTTCCTCCTCATTTTCTCGAAAGCTATTAGAGATATTGGAAATATCATTGCAGCATCTGATAGACCTAATTAAACTCTACAACTGATATTATGAATATTTGTTCTATGACTAATAATTACGCAGTAAAATGAAACTTAATATTTATATAAAAACATGATTTTCCTCCTCATTTTCTCGAAAGCTATTAGAGATATTGGAAATATCATTGCAGCACCTGATAGACCTAATTAAACTGTACAACTGACATTATGAATATTTGTTCTATGACTAATAATTACTCAGTAAAATGAAACTTAATATTTCTATATAAACATAACTTTTCTCTCATTTTCTCGAAAGCTATTAGAGATATTGGAAATATCATTGCAGCATCTGATAGACCTAATTAAACTCTACAACTGATATTATGAATATTTTTCTATGACTAATAATTACGCAGTAAAATGAAACTTAATATTTATATAAAAACATGATTTTCCTCCTCATTTTCTCGAAAGCTATTAGAGATATTGGAAATATCACTGCAGCATCTGATAGACCTAATTAAACTGTAAAACTGACATTATGAATATTTGTTCTATGACTAATAATTACACAGTAAAATGAAACTATATATTTATATAAAAACATGATTTTCCTCCTCATTTATTCGAAAGCTATTAGAGATATTGGAAATATCATTGCAGCATCTGATAGACCTGATTGAAATCTACTACTGTCATTATGAATATTTTCACTAGTACTAATAAATACTGAATTTTACTTTTTTAAAAATTACTTTCTTCCTCGTTTTCTCGATAACTATTAGAGATATTGGAAATATCATTGCTTCATCTGATACACCTAATTCAACTGTACAAGTGATATTATAAATATTTGTTCCATGACTAATAATTACGCAGTAAAAAAAAACATATTTTTATATAAAAACATGATTTTCCTCGTCATTTTCTCGAAAGCTATTAGAGATATTGGAAATATCATTGCAGCATCTGATAGACCTGATTAAAATCTACTACTGTCAATATGAATATTTTCACTGGTACTAATAAATACTGAATTTTACTTTTTTAAAAATTACTTTCTTCCTCGTTTTCTCGAAAGCTATTAGAGATATTGGAAATATCATTGCATCATCTGATACACCTAATTCAACTGAACAACTGATATTATGAATATTTGTTCTATGACTAATAACTACGCAGTAAAATAAAACCGTATTTTTATATAAAAATATGATTTTACTCGTCATTTTCTAGAAAGCTATTAGAGATTTTGGAAATATAATTGCAACACCTGATAGACCTAATTAAACTGTACAACTGATATTATGAATATTTGTTCTATGACTAATAATTACTCAGTAAAATGAAACTTAATATTTCTATATAAACATAACTTTTCTCCTCATTATCTCGAAAGCTATTAGAGATATATGAAATATCATTGCAGCATCTGATACACCTAATTAAACTGTACAATTAATATTATGAATATTTGTTCTATGGCTAATAATTACGCAGTAAAATGAAACTTAATATTTATATAAAAACATGACTTTCCTCCTCATTTTCTCGAAAGCTATTAGAGATATTGGAAATATCATTGCAGCATCTGATAGACCTAATTAAACTGTAAAACTGACATTATGAATATTTGTTCTATGACTAATAATTACGCAGTAAAATGAAACTATATATTTATATAAAAACATGACATTCCTCCTCATTTTCTCGAAAGCTATTAGAGATATTGGAAATATCATTGCAGCATCTGATAGACCTGATTAAAATCTACTACTGTCATTATGAATATTTTCACTAGTACTAATAAATACTGAATTTTACTTTTTTTAAAATTACTTTCTTCCTCGTTTTCTCGAAAACTATTAGAGATATTGGAAATATCATTGCAGCATCTGAAACACCTAATTCAACTGTTCCACTGATATTATAAATATTTGTTCCATGACTAATAATTATGCAGTAAAAAAAACCATATTTTTATATAAAAACATGATTTTCCTCGTCATTTTCTCGAAAGGTATTAGAGATATTGGAAATATCATTGCAGCATCTGATAGACCTAATTAAACTCTACAACTGATATTATGAATATTTGTTCTATGACTAATAATTACTCGGTAAAATGAAACTTAAGATTTTTATATAAACATAACTTTTCTCCTCATTTCCTCGAAAGCTATTAGAG
>JAPQNM010001729.1:0-11798 GCA_029783475.1 Metacarcinus magister | reverse complement strand
GGGGCAGGGCTGGATGGATAAGTGAGGTCAGCAGCCACCGCTTGCATCCATACTCCCTGTCACCAAGAAGGTGGCACTTTGCTTGTACATGGTTTTCCTCAAACAAAGTTTTGAGGGAACTTTCATTAAGAATTCGTGCATCATGCAGAGCCAGGCCACTTTGATACAAGACTGATTATCTTGTAGTTTGCATCAAAAACTAATTGTATGTTCATGCTGTGGTAGTTCTTTCTGTTCACATAGTCCACTTCATTTTCCTTGGGTGCAACTATTCCAATATGTGTACCATCGATGACACCAACAACTCCGGGAAAATGTGCCAGTTGGTAGATCGCTCTTTGTTTATCAATGATTTCCTGGGGGTAAAGGGGAAACTTGATATATTTTCTTACCACCTGCGGTGCACTGAGGGCTGTCAAAGTCTGGGTTATTGCCCGGCTCACACTGCTTTGGTTTGGCCCAAACTCATCACTAGAGCACTGCTGCATTTTCCTGTAGTCAAGTACCTTAAAGTCATTAAAATTTTTATTTCCGCACTGAGAGAATGTTGACTCCGAGTGAGCTGTTGAAGGTCCGTTCTCACCATGTCGGTAACAAATTTTATCCCTGCACGGTCTAGACGGTACCTCTTCACTAGCTCAGCGTCCGTGTACAGGTTGAGGGCATCTTTTCTTGGTCGATAAATGCGGAGGACGGGCTGGGGTTGTTGTTGTTGTTGTTTTAGGGCTGCGAGGATCCCTTGGGGAACACTATGAGCCCTGGTGATGTCCTATGATGCTATCACAGGCGCGGTAGTTGACCTGTCCTCCTCAGGAAGGCACAGGTGAGGCGGATGACAGTGTGTTGTCGGGAGGGGTGGACGCCAGCCGCCGCCAGCAGGGTGGGCAGGTCAAAGGTGTTGACGTTCAGGGCGAAGAGTTGAGACTGGGCTGGGGTTCCTGAGCGTCCGCCATCTTTGATGAAATACATCGACAACAACAACATTGAACTTCACACTTAAATAGTTAGAGGTTCTCGCTGAAGCTTGCAGTGGTAACAGCAAAGTTGAATGTAAAATTAACAGTAACTGCAAAAGCTCATCAGTTTAACAGCAAAGTTAACACCAAAGTCGGCACTTAAGGGTAAAGATTACTTTGACAGTAAGTTCTGCATACGACCCCTGACCTATGATCCCTAGGGCGGGAGGAAGGGAGAGAGAGAGAGAGAGAGAGAGAGAGAGAGAGAGAGAGAGAGAGAGAGAGAGAGAGAGAGAGAGAGAGAGAGAGAGAGAGAGAGAAGAGAGAGAGAGAGAGAGAGAAGAGAGAGAGAGAGAGAGAGAGAGAGAGAGAGAGAGAGAGAGAGAGAGGTGAGGTGAGGCAAGGCCACCTGGAGACAAGGCCTGAGCGGTTGTCTGCAAAAACATTGTGACGTCACGATGGTCAGTCATATGGTGGCCGCCGTGAGAGGAAAGCCATACGCGCCTTTTGTTCAAGAACTTTTACAGAATCTCCAATTTCCGCAGCTCTGTGCTTCAAATTAACATGCCCAGCAGGTGTTGTGCGCCTCGTTGCAATGGAAATTACCCTACTGGTCCTAAAGTGGCTATATTTTCTTTCCCGAAGGAAGAAATATTGGCCCGCGCATGGACTCTAGCTATCAAGAGGGATGATTTTAAACCTAATCAGAACAGCAGGGTAAGTACTTCTATATTATAGCATCACTTTTATAATTGGTGATATTCCAGTGCATTTCAAGATTATTATAACGTAAGGTAGTGTACATATTGTTTATATTGAGAGATAGGTAAAATTTTACATCTACACCAAAATGGCGTTTGTTTACATCTTCGTCTCGGGACTAAACCTCGTCCAACTCCCTACTTTTGGTTATAGAGAACATTTGATAGCTTCTATATTAATGTAACCTAACAAAACCTAACCTAACCAAACCTTAACCTACATTGACAAATAACTGAACCTTGTTTATGGGTTTGGCGCTGGATATAATATGTTTACACATGTAAGTTTTAGAACTCTAGGTTGAAACATAAAAAAGTTACAATGTAACAAAAAAATGAGGTCACGTTTTGGCCACTGGGATATCAAATGAATTTTTTTTTATACATGTAAAAAATGAAAGCACAGCCATTGGCTATTAGAATCAGGAACAAAAAATTTATTTGTTAGTATTTTTCATGTAACTAACATATAACTGCAAACCATATTGATAAGTTGTGCGTCAATTCGACCTACTTTTTCACATTTAAGCTCATAATTTGACCTAAAGAAATAGTGCACCTTCTTCAATTGTGGGCATCTGAATTGGTAAATGTTACTAATAGCATCCCCGCACGGATCACCAAAATATTGACATAGGTAACGAGGTATGTAATATACAACACGTTTGTGGTGGTTTTATTTGGGGGACGACTTTAGTTTGGCCACAGAGGCTCTTTAAAGATCTAGTAGGTGCCTCAAATTTTAAGTCCACACATATGTTAAGTTATGGTTAGGTGAAGGTTGATCGGTTAGGTTACGTTTATTTTATGGTTAGATTAGGTTAGGTTTGGTTCAGTTAGGTCCGGTTACATAAGATTTAAAAATTTTGTTACCCAAAAATTAGGGTTCTCAGCCTTACATTTTTTTTTCTGGATTTGGGTAATATAATGTAACAATCTTATATAACTGAACCTAGCTGAACCGAACCTAATCTAACTTAACCTAACCATAACATAAACGTAACCTAACCTACCAACCTTAACCTAACCATAACTCAACATCTGTGTGGTCTTACAATTTGAGGCAGCTACCAGATTTTTAAAGAGCCTCTGTGGCCAAACTAAAGCCATCCCCCAAATAAAACCACCTCAAACGTGTTGTACATTACATACCTTATCACCTATGTCAATATTTTGGTGATCTGTGAGGAGATGCTATTAGTAAGATTTATCTCTGAATTTAATGAATAAATGAATAAACCATTATAGTGTTGTGTTTTAGTGATGGAGATAAGAAATATCTGAATTCAATTAATAATTCTCAGAGAAATTTCCTACTATAACTACCTCGCTTTGAGGTGCTAGTGTTTCTTTCAACTGCTTGAACCATTGTCTTCTGATGAATATGAGTAGATTTCACTATGAATTTTTTTTAAAAATTTGTAAGAAAATAGAATTTACAACTAGGTAATGTATTTTTTAGAAAATATAGCTAGACACATGTTTCAACAGGTTTGTTTAGGCTACATGTTAGCTTAGTCTTCCTCTTTCTATATTATAACTATTATTGCTAGTCTAATTGATAGCTAAGATATAGAAATTCTTTGAATTGCCAAGCAGTTTATAAATATGGTGTTCAATTATTAAACATAAACTGTTTCTTTTAGCCAAAAACTCTGCCTTTGTTTTTAATATCTATAAGAAATGTAATTTTAATTTCTATATGTCAAATTATAAGCTTAAAGTCTGCGTCACACTTAAGCGACTTTTGCCTGCGAAACCCGCGACATGGCATGTCGGGAAATTCGCAACATGAAAAAAGCTGTCCAACTGAAGCTGGCTCGCAATGCCCGATGTTCGTAAGAGTTGTATAGGCAGCCCACCTGAATCTAGTCGGCATTTGATGATGCTCGTACGATGCCTGTCTGAAATTTTTCCATTAAAATTTTAATGGGGGTACGATGAACAGATTTATGGAGACATCATATGAGTGATGCTGAATCATCCTTTTCTGCCTGACCATACTAATGAACAATAGATAAATGAATAAATTATTAATTAAAACATTTATGAACCCTTATTCAGACACAAATTGAACGCATTAACTAGTCTTCATGAATAAATTCGCAGGCAAAAGTCGGGACATGTCGGGAGCATCTCGTCGTCTCGGGTCGGTGTTGAATAAATAAAGATAAATAAGAAGACAAATAAATTAATAGATATATAAATAAAATGGCTTCTAATACTACATTTCTACTGGCTTCGTGGAATGTTGTATGAGATTAACATGAAAAAAGCCGTCCAACTGAAGCTGGCTCGCAATGCCCGATGTTTGTAAGAGTTGTGTAGGCAGCCATACTAATGAACAATAAATAAATGAATAAAATAATAATTAAAACATTTATAAACCCTTATTCAGACACAAATTGAACGCATTAACTAGTCTTCATGAATACTAAACAAATGATACTTTGGCCTCAAGAAATATAGATAGATGAATAATTGTGAGCAATGCTAATATTTATAAATGTACTTACAGGTGTGTGAACTACACTTCCATGCAGATGACATAGAAAGGGAGACTTCATACTTTGACGAGAGAACTGGAAGGAAGCTTACGGTTAAATTAGGCAAACCAAGGCTTCGTAAAGGAGCAGTTCCAACAAAGTTGCCTAACTGTCCCTCGTATCTCTCAACAACGACCACTTTGCGAGAATCACCAGATGTAAGGAAATGCAGGAAAGAAGCAGCAGCAATTCAGTATGCAATTGTTGAAAGTGTTGCTGATGAGTTACAGCAAAGACAACACAGAACATTTGAAACAACTGATGAATTGATAAATAAACTAAACAACCAGGATAAATACTGGACAATAGTTAAAGAGGAGGAATCAGTGTTGATATGCCACATTGCACACATGTCTCATCCGAAAATAACTGTCTCTAACAATTGATAATAGTTTTGCAGTGAAGGTATGTTAAAGTCAAGTTGAGGTGCAAAAATTGGGTGACTACAGCATTCCAGATTTTATCAATGACATTAATTCTCTTGAGGACTTGTTATCTAACCTAAAAATATGTGACACTGAAGAACCAGCTTCTAATCCTGGCAGTAATTTTTTTATTGCAACTTGTAATATCTGTATTGTCACTTCTACAAGAACAGGCATCTAAACATGTGAATACATTGAAAGTAATATCTGAACAACTTCACTTGATGACCCTAAAACAACTGGACTATTCATCAGAATTCGTGGTGTTTTCATCCCTGCTATATTACTGTTCCCCCCAAGCTTACAGGTTATTGAGGGAAACTGGACAATTAATCTTGCCTTGGTACTCTACTATTAGAAGACTGACACTATCACAAAATTTGAGCCCAGCAGCTGAACAACATAATAGCAACTTTCTGAAATATATAAAGAATAAATTTAAAGTTTTATCACAAAGTGACATAACGGTAACACTAATGATTGATGAAATTCATATTAAACAGTATTTTGATTACAAAGGTGGTAATGTAGTTGAGTCAGCTTTCAACAGTACTGAAGCTGCAAAAAGTGCATTTGTCTTTATGTTAAATAGTCTGTCATCAAAATTTAAAGATGTTGTTCACATATTGCCAGCTAAAACTATGAATGCAGAAAGCCTGTTCAATATCATAAAGCGGGTCATTATTGGGTTAGAGCAGATAGGTTTCAAAGTAATATGTGTCATAACAGATAACAACTCCATCAATAGTAAAGCCATGTCATACTTCCACTCGCCTCCAAAAAGTTCCACTGTATATCGTCATCCAGCACATGATTCAAGGCCTTTATTTTTTATGTTTGATACATTTACTAAAATGTATTACAAATAACTGGATTAATACAAAAAATTATACTTAGTCCATGCTATTTCCAGAATTTCCCTCTGATGATGTAAATGATTCAGTAACTAGAGTTTGTAATGCTCCTTTCAATACTCTAAAGAAACTTCACTCTCTAGAAGCAGATTCCCTCCTTAAACATGCATATAAGCTTACACTTAAATCGCTTTCACCCTCAAATCTTGAAAAACAAAATGTTAGTTTAGTTTTACAAATTTTCAATGAGTATACTATTAATGCATTACAAAATTGAGGATGATATAACCAAAGTGTTGATTTGAAAGATTTTGAAGAGGAAAAATGGGAGAAAATGGAAAATAATGATTTACAATACATGCATAAGTTTGACATAGAGGTAATGAACGATGATATTGAGAAATGTATGGATTATCTCCAAGTTATAACCTATCTTGCTGGTTACTGTTGCTTTGCTGTGTCAAAGAAAATGAAGTGTGAGTTTTGCAAAGACTTACTAACTAATAATAAAGATATACATAGCCTTCCAGACAACCACAATTATATACAGGGTATTAGCAGAGGCGCTCTGCTTTATCCTGATGATTCTGTTGTCAATATTATTATGTATAACTATATAGTCATTACTAAAGTTACTAATGTAACGTCCCTCTCTACTGTAGCAACTTTTAGATCACTTACGGAAGTCTAGGGGAAGGAATCAACCACAACAGGGAGTGCGTCACAGATTAAAGATGGTTCGGCTTGAAACAACCATTTCATAAGAACAATTATTATTTTAGAACACTAAGAAAATAACACAAAACTTAATTCTGAGCGAAGTTATAGATCCAGAGTTCAACCGATAACACTCAATTTACACACAAACACACAATGACAAACAAACACTGAATAAATGGCACATAACACAACTTGCCCATTAATCAGAAGAAAGCAGCAACAGATGTAATCCAGTCGAGTCCCCAACCACGCCCTTCACAACACTTTGGGAGAGAAAAAAGACCTCGATGTCTAGAGAGGATGAGACTGCCGCACTATTGCAGCGCAGGAGCTTATATACAATAGGAATGAAGCCCGGCGTGTGAAGAGTTGAAGCTTCGGAAAGCTTCGGGTTAGTGATTGGAGATTCGACTGCTTCGAACACCCACAAGGATTATAATAGTAATAACAAGTACATAAAATTACCTATCAATATTAACAATTTATGATAAATAGAACTGACGGGGGCATGACACTAAAAATTCAGAATTCGCTAAATCAGTAAATCAAAGAAAATTAGCCTCGGAGATTACACTTAATGTACTGATAGAAAATGATGCTTTCCTCCCTTTAAATAATTGTGATGATGGCCATAGCATTGATAAAATTCAAAAAATGATACTGTGGGCTTCTACAAATACTTTACTAAATAATTTTTGTGCGAAAGAGAACGATTTCATAAATCAAAACAAATCAGGGAAAAAAAGGAAGCTTCAAACTTTGACGTAGGGTAATGGCTGAGTCACATGTGAATGTGTTTATGTTATTTTATTTGGGCAATCTCTGTCTATTAACATTTCGGCCTTTTCTAAATTACTAAGTAAAGCTAGATTTAATGTACATTATCTTAGATGGCTTCTTTCTTATAGTATTGTATATATAGCCTTAATTGCTACAAAAATCGCTCATGTCACACCGCCTTAAGTGATGCAATATGCGGTGGAGGGTAGATTGATGTGGTGATGATTGAAGTTGGTGGATGTTAATGAGAATTGAAGTGGATTTTGTTAAAAGGAAAACATGATGAAAAGGTTTGTGTAAGAAGAAATGTGGGTGCATGAACTGTAAATGTAAACAGTTTATTACACAGTTTATTATATTTATGGCTATATTCATGTTAATAAAATTTGGAATCCACTTGTCAATTTTGTGACTTCTTATCCGCTCTTGCATTATGATTAGCTTGATCAAATGGACATTATTGAACCCTTTCTGTACCGGCGACGTCATTTTAGTATTATTCTAACTATAGTTAGACATTTTTATTCAGTTTTAAAAAGGCTTCTAACTATTTTACGTAACCATTTATGCTACGATAGATTCTTCTTAAACTGCACAAACTCTTCTAAATACAGGTAGCATAACATTG
Organism: Metacarcinus magister; assembly: GCA_029783475.1. Lineage (NCBI taxonomy): Eukaryota > Metazoa > Arthropoda > Malacostraca > Decapoda > Cancridae > Metacarcinus > Metacarcinus magister. The sequence continues at coordinate 4,128 of JAPQNM010001729.1, read as the reverse complement.
CATAGATACGCCGAAACAGAAGGGGTTGAAAATATAAATCAAGTGTATATTCATAGCCTAGTTTCCACATAACTGATCAGGATGTTTATGTCAATAAAAGTTGGAAATCATGTCTATTTCAAAGATTATATAATAATCCACTCTTACATCATATTTAACCTTATGTAATAGGTATGGAGCTATATTATTTATTAATCTAGGCTTCACATACATTTTACGTATCGTATGTTTAAGGCAAATGCAAGTGATAAGTGTCTACTGTAGGACAGAGGACAGAGCCAGAGAGATGACTGAGGCTGATGACGTCACGGCTACCCGCTCAGGCCTTCTCTCCAGGTGGCCTTAGGCAAGGCCACCTAGGTGGCCTTGGGTGAGGTCAACACACACACACACACACACACACACACACACACCTCCTTCCACCTGAAGCACCACATCAAAGGACCACCCGACACCAGAACTTACTGGTTCCTGTAAAAGCCCGCACTGAACGATATCGGTTGAGTGCGATTCCCACCATAGTGCGAGGGATTAATTCCTGAACCCATGTCTATCCTAAAGTTAATTTTTACTTGTTTGTATGTGAGTGTGTGTGTGTGTGTGTGTGTGTATGTGTATTTGTGTGTGTGTGTACGTGTGTGTGTGTGTGTACGTGTGTGTGTGTCTGTACGTGTGTGTGTGTGTGTGTGTGCGTGCGTGTGCGTGCACGTGTTTGGCAAATTTTTTATTCTCATGTCACCCTCTCCCCAATGTATTTTTTCAGTCACAAGACTGCCTTTTCAATAAACCGTTTATTATTATTATTATTATTATTATTATTATTACACACACACACACACACGCACACACACACACACGACACACACACACACACATGATGAGGTATTAAAGAAAAAGAAAAAAAAAGAAAAAATATATATACATATATATATATATATATATATATATATATATATATATATATATATATATATATATATATATATTTCTTTTCTTTTCTTTTCTTTTTCTTTAATATCTTTTGATAACATTAAAATTAAAAGAAGAAAGTAGTTGCTTCATCTTTACAAGGAAATGTATCATTCTGAGAACATTCCAAAATATTGTATTGGAATAGTTGTCACCTCGCTATGAAGGAGGCGGCCTTCTCCCTCATTATACATATGTAGCGGTCTAATATTTTTCTAGATATCCACAGGACCTGACCTGCCTCTCTCTATTTCTCTCTCTTTTTGTTCTCTCGCTCTTTTTCTCTCTCTGGTTATAAATGAAAACTTTAATAAATACAGTTTAAAGTTTATATACATAAATTTGTGAGGAAATTACAGAGGATGGGAGGATAGGAATACTAGGTTGATAAAAAAGAAATAATAGGAGGACAGGTATGTTTATACATTGTGGTATGTTAATACTTTGGTGGAAAACCGGGTTGCCTGGCGGAAAAACCACCTAATGGGAATGTCATATTGAACAATGACAATGTCAATAATAACAATGATTTAGCCTAATCGTGTACTTGTTAAAGAGTGGTGTTGGTGTAATGTGTTTGTCTGTGTGAACTATTGGTCCAGGTTTCTTGCGTGTGGCATAGTGGATCATCTTGTTGTAGAGATGGGTCTCCAAACGTTGGTCCATAGGCAATTCTTGTTTCTGAAAAAATAAAGAGAGCGGCAGAATACTTAGAAAGCAAATGAATATTGGTGGGTATTTATGTCCCTTGCATAGACTTGGTTAGTTGGTCAATGGGGGTAGTTGAATTTTAGTACTTACTTATGGTATATATATATATATATATATATATATATATATATATATATATATATATATATATATATATATATATATATATGAGAACATATTTACACGTCAAGTTCGCTGTTACATTACCTGTATCGAGGCTCTGGATTTGGGTTTCTTTGTAGTGCTATAGGAGGCTCCTAGGGAACCATCCATGGTCGCTGTCTGGTGTTGATGGCTGGATTGCAACTGCTTCGTGTAGGCGTTCTGAAGAGACGAAGTTGTCTTGGTGATGTATTTACATAATACATAATAATATACACTTAGTCCTCACTTAATCCTCTTCCTCGTCACTGCTGGACTCGTCACCATCTAAGTTTATCACAAAGTTTTCAAGTAAATGTTTTACTGCCACGTCATTTTTTATAAATTCTTCTATTTTCTTTGTGTGTTCCATACATTTCTGCCAGTTTTCTTTCGTAACCTTCGTAAGGGCACTTCTCGTTAGGCTTTCCACATTATGTAGTGTTTGAAAAGAATTAGAATTTCTTTTCCTAACATCGTCCTTGACCTGAGCCCATATCAGTTCTATAGGGTTAAGCTGGCAGTGATAGGGCGGAAGACGCAACACCTGGTGACCATTCTTAATGGCTATATCATCTATTTCAAATATTTGTTTGTCTTTATTTATTTTCACATGATGCAGTAGCTCAGCCTTGGTGTGGAGTGGGTTGTGAGGGAGGTTGTTATCAACAAGCCACTTCACTATATCTTGTTTCCGTGTAGTAATCGTTGGTGCTTTATTTAGGATTTTGCAGTGATATGATGCATTGTCCAGTATTATCAATGAGTGGGGCAGAATTTTGGGTAGCAGCTGGTTCTTGAACCATGTCAGGAAATTTTCATGATTCATAGAGTTATGATAATCCCCTTTGTTTCCATTTTGAGATTTGAACATTAATAATCCTTCATGCACAAACCCATCCACCCCTCCAGTGTGCAAAATAATTAATCCTGCGCCTTTCCCAGTTTTTACTTTGGGACCAAGTTTCCCGTCAGAGTTGGTCCAGCATTTGTCAACACATTCGTTTTGATTGACCCAAGTTTCATCAATGTATATTTCTGTGCGTGGGTTACTGCATTCTCTGTTCTTCTTTATCTTCCTCAGATATCTGCACCGTGTCACAACAATATCCTTTCTTTCCATAAGGATGTATCGTCCACTTGTCACTTTTCTAAACCGAAAGCCCATCTTTTTAATTAGTGTGTGAAGGCTTGTTCTTCCTGCCTTAAACTGTATTGGTTTTTCTTTTACCTTTTCTAAAATGCTATCCAAAGTAGGAATCTCACCTATTTCGTAAAAATACGAGATTATCTGACGAACACAAGCTTCGTCAAAACTGTCCACACTATCCAGCACTGAGGATGTCTTTTTTCTCTTCACAGGAGGTGAAGAAACTATGCCTTCTTTCGCTTCTTTCTTGAATCGCTTCAGAGAGCGCACCGATATTCCATCCGATAGCCGCCACGGTCTGTATTTCCAGTTCACTTTTATTAAGAGTCCTGTGAATCCCCCAAAGGTATTCGTGCACACGAAGTACCACACTTTTAGTCTGGTTTACAAAGGTCTGCCTGCGACCCCGACTATGTAAGTTTTCTGCCATCACTGCACTCCCGTGCTGTAACTGCAAAAAAAATAAATGTTACTGTCAACCTTATTGCTTTCCTTGCCTTTATTATATATATATATATATATATATATATATATATATATATATATATATGTATATATATATATATATATATATATATATATATATATATATATATATATGTGTGTATGTATATATATATATATATATATATATATATATATATATATATGTGTATGTATATATATATATATATATATATATATATATATATATATATATATATGTATATATATATATATATATATATATGATATATATATATATAATATATATATAATATATATATATGTATATATATATATATATATATATATATATATATATATATATATATATATATATATATATGTGTATGTATATATATATATATATATATATATATATATATAAATATATATATATATATATATATATATATATATATATATGTGTGTATGTATATATATATATATATATATATATATATATATATATATATATATATATATATTTATATATACACACACACATATATGTACATATATATACTTCAGTAATATTGCACTCAAATCACATGCCATCGTACATACCTTTTAAGACAATATCTCCAATGAGCAAATGGATATCCAGTTCAGTTCTTGACACAGGAATCAGAGCGCAGAGAACTTCATTCAGCAAGAGTCTTGCAAGAAGTGTG
>JAPQNM010001728.1:75000-116927 GCA_029783475.1 Metacarcinus magister | reverse complement strand
GTTTCACACATATTCGAAGCTGCTAGTAGTTCTAGTTTGGCAAGAGAGATGGAATGCCATAGAGCTACCTCCAGATGGGCAAGCAAAGTTACCCGCAAGAGGCTGTGAGCCCGGGTCTGATGCGCGACGTCCGAGGCCGCTGCACGTGAGACAGCAGTGGCCGTCTGTTAACGGACGGGCGCATGACAAAACCGCCTCACCATGGTTTCCTCATGTCGGGGAGTGTGAGCCCTATTGTGATGAGTGCTTAGTTCCCCTGACAAAGCTGCGGTCACTTGCTGGTCGAGTGCCCCAGTCTGAGGGAACTGCTGAGAAGCAGTACCTCGCCCAGTGTCGGAGTGCAGAGATGAGGAGTGTCTCTAGCTCTCTGTCTGGTGCTGCGGGGCAGGAGCACGCTCCCGCGGGACATGAAGTATTAAAATTCCTACAGAACGTGGCTTTCATCCCACCTCACAGTCGACTTTATTTGTCTTTTTAAGATAGTATTTATGTAGCAGCTTTATTTAATTTCTTAGTTTTTATAGTACGGTGCCAAATGACCTCTCCCGCACTGTTGCGCACCATGATCTATTGTCTACCATCAATCAATCAATCTCTCTCTCTGTGGAGCTGGGGAGGAGGCGCTCTACACGACACTGAACAGTGTTATAAATTCCATACAGGAAAGTGGCTTTCTCCACATCCTGTAGATTTATTTTTTCTTTTTAAGTAGTATTTATGTAGCTTTTTAATTTTTAGTTTTTTTAAGTACGGTGCCAAATGACTCGATGTGCGGCAGCCATGATCTATTGTCACCAATCAATCAATCAATCAACATTTTATTGAGGTCCCTCAATTTTCAAAGAAAGGTACAAATTCATCAATTTTTTACCGTTTTATGAGCGTTTCACAATAATAGAAAAATTCTATTAAACACATGGACTATTCCTAGAAACTTGCAACACATTTTAAGTTTTAATTGAGCTAAAAAATAGAAAACATATCCAAATAGCCTACTAAGAACCGAAATTCGCACAATGCAGGTGTAATTGCTACAAAAATCATGTTTTTTTAATCCGGGGCACAATCCTCTAAATGCGAGCTATCATTCCTGAAAAGCGGAGCCTCGAGTTCTTAATGGTACTTGATAAAAATAGCATTAATGTAATTTTTGGTAAAATATAGAAAATAAAAAACCTTATAATATGCTTAATATTCTTTGGATTGTAATGAAAACTATATCCTTTTATAGATATGATTTTTCCGAACAAAATGTTACTAATGTCAGCTAGATCCATTGCGTATAAAAAAAACAGGTTTAAAAAAACCTTATAATATTCCTAGTTCTCTTTCGATTGTAAGGAAAACAATATCATTTTATAGCCAATATTTTTCCGAACAAAATGGTACTAGTGTCAGCCTGATATCTTAAGATTTGGAGATACCACGTATTTGCCTTATGTGTATATTTCATGACGTCCAACACAGTAATTTTCCATTTCCGTAACATGAATATAATAAACGTAATATCCTTTATTCTCAATAGATCAAGCTGATACTAGTATCATCTTGTTCGGAAAAATTAATGCTTTAAAATGATATGGTTTTCATTATAATTAGGAAAAAAATGATGTAAAATATTGATATATTCATTTTTTGAGGTCCCTCAATTTTCAAAGAAATGTACAAATTCATCAATTTTTTACCGTTTTATGAGCGTTTCACAATAATAGAAAAATTCTATTAAACACATGGACTATTCCTAGAAACTTGCAACACATTTTAAGTTTTAATTGAGCTAAAAAATAGAAAACAAATATCCAAATAGCCTACTAAGAACCGAAATTCGCACAATGCAGGTGTAATTGCTACAAAAATCATGTTTTTTTAATCCGGGGCACAATCCTCTAAATGCGAGCTATCATTCCTGAAAAGCGGAGCTCGAGTTCTTAATGGTACTTGATAAAAATAGCATTAATGTAATTTTTGGTAAAATATAGAAAATAAAAAACCTTATAATATGCTTAATATTCTTTGGATTGTAATGAAAACTATATCCTTTTATAGATATGATTTTTCCGAACAAAATGTTACTAATGTCAGCTAGATCCATTGCGTATAAAAAAAACAGGTTTAAAAAAACCTTATAATATTCCTAGTTCTCTTTCGATTGTAAGGAAAACAATATCATTTTATAGCCAATATTTTTCCGAACAAAATGGTACTAGTGTCAGCCTGATATCTTAAGATTTGGAGATACCACGTATTTGCCTTATGTGTATATTTCATGACGTCCAACACAGTAATTTTCCATTTCCGTAACATGAATATAATAAACGTAATATCCTTTATTCTCAATAGATCAAGCTGATACTAGTATCATCTTGTTCGGAAAAATTAATGCTTTAAAATGATATGGTTTTCATTATAATTAGGAAAAAAATGATGTAAAATATTGATATATTCATTTTTTGAGGTCCCTCAATTTTCAAAGAAATGTACAAATTCATCAATTTTTTACCGTTTTATGAGCGTTTCACAATAATAGAAAAATTCTATTAAACACATGGACTATTCCTAGAAACTTGCAACACATTTTAAAGTTTTAATTGAGCTAAAAAATAGAAAACATATCCAAATAGCCTACTAAGACCGAAATTCGCACAATGCAGGTGTAATTGCTACAAAAATCATGTTTTTTTAATCCGGGGCACAATCCTCTAAATGCGAGCTATCATTCCTGAAAAGCGGAGCCTCGAGTTCTTAATGGTACTTGATAAAAATAGCATTAATGTAATTTTTGGTAAAATATAGAAAATAAAAAACCTTATAATATGCTTAATATTCTTTGGATTGTAATGAAAACTATATCCTTTTATAGATATGATTTTTCCGAACAAAATGTTACTAATGTCAGCTAGATCCATTGCGTATAAAAAAAACAGGTTTAAAAAAACCTTATAATATTCCTAGTTCTCTTTCGATTGTAAGGAAAACAATATCATTTTATAGCCAATATTTTTCCGAACAAAATGGTACTAGTGTCAGCCTGATATCTTAAGATTTGGAGATACCACGTATTTGCCTTATGTGTATATTTCATGACGTCCAACACAGTAATTTTCCATTTCCGTAACATGAATATAATAAACGTAATATCCTTTATTCTCAATAGATCAAGCTGATACTAGTATCATCTTGTTCGGAAAAATTAATGCTTTAAAATGATATAGTTTTCATTATAATTAGGAAAAAAATGATGTAAAATATTGATATATTCATTTTTTGAGATCCCTCAATTTTCAAAGAAATGTACAAATTCATCAATTTTTTACCGTTTTATGAGCGTTTCACAATAATAGAAAAATTCTATTAAACACATGGACTATTCCTAGAAACTTGCAACACATTTTTAAGTTTTAATTGAGCTAAAAAATAGAAAACATATCCAAATAGCCTACTAAGAACCGAAATTCGCACAATGCAGGTGTAATTGCTACAAAAATCATGTTTTTTTAATCCGGGGCACAATCCTCTAAATGCGAGCTATCATTCCTGAAAAGCGGAGCTTCGAGTTCTTAATGGTACTTGATAAAAATAGCATTAATGTAATTTTTGGTAAAATATAGAAAATAAAAAACCTTATAATATGCTTAATATTCTTTGGATTGTAATGAAAACTATATCCTTTTATAGATATGATTTTTCCGAACAAAATGTTACTAATGTCAGCTAGATCCATTGCGTATAAAAAAAACAGGTTTAAAAAAACCTTATAATATTCCTAGTTCTCTTTCGATTGTAAGGAAAACAATATCATTTTATAGCCAATATTTTTCCGAACAAAATGGTACTAGTGTCAGCCTGATATCTTAAGATTTGGAGATACCACGTATTTGCCTTGTGTGTATATTTCATGACGTCCAACACAGTAATTTTCCATTTCCGTAACATGAATATAATAAACGTAATATCCTTTATTCTCAATAGATCAAGCTGATACTAGTATCATCTTGTTCGGAAAAAATTAATGCTTTAAAATGATATGGTTTTCATTATAATTAGGAAAAAAATGATGTAAAATATTGATATATTCATTTTTTGAGGTCCCTCAATTTTCAAAGAAATGTACAAATTCATCAATTTTTACCGTTTTATGAGCGTTTCACAATAATAGAAAAATTCTATTAAACACATGGACTATTCCTAGAAACTTGCAACACATTTTAAGTTTTAATTGAGCTAAAAAATAGAAAACATATCCAAATAGCCTACTAAGAACCGAAATTCGCACAATGCAGGTGTAATTGCTACAAAAATCATGTTTTTTTAATCCGGGGCACAATCCTCTAAATGCGAGCTATCATTCCTGAAAAGCGGAGCCTCGAGTTCTTAATGGTACTTGATAAAAATAGCATTAATGTAATTTTTGGTAAAATATAGAAAATAAAAAACCTTATAATATGCTTAATATTCTTTGGATTGTAATGAAAACTATATCCTTTTATAGATATGATTTTTCCGAACAAAATGTTACTAATGTCAGCTAGATCCATTGCGTATAAAAAAAACAGGTTTAAAAAAACCTTATAATATTCGTAGTTCTCTTTCGATTGTAAGGAAAACAATATCATTTTATAGCCAATATTTTTCCGAACAAAATGGTACTAGTGTCAGCCTGATATCTTAAGATTTGGAGATACCACGTATTTGCCTTATGTGTATATTTCATGACGTCCAACACAGTAATTTTCCATTTCCGTAACATGAATATAATAAACGTAATATCCTTTATTCTCAATAGATCAAGCTGATACTAGTATCATCTTGTTCGGAAAAATTAATGCTTTAAAATGATATGGTTTTCATTATAATTAGGAAAAAAATGATGTAAAATATTGATATATTCATTTTTTGAGGTCCCTCAATTTTCAAAGAAATGTACAAATTCATCAATTTTTTACCCTTTTATGAGCGTTTCACAATAATAGAAAAATTCTATTAAACACATGGACTATTCCTAGAAACTTGCAACACATTTTAAAGTTTTAATTGAGCTAAAAAATAGAAAAAAAAAAAAAAAAATATCCAAATAGCCTACTAAGAACCGAAATTCACACAATGTAGGTGTAATATCTACAAAAATCGGAATTAACCAGACAAATCGCTCCACCAACTAAGAACGGCCATGCACCACCACACACCGAATCGAGCTCTCAATCTGTCAATCCTTCCGGTGTCTGGGCCTGGTGAGGTTCCCCGTGTTGAGTCAAATTAAGCCGCAGGCTCCACTCCTGGTGGTGCCCTTCCGTCAATTCCTTTAAGTTTCAGCTTTGCAACCATACTTCCCCCGGAACCCAAAGACTTTGGTTTCCCGGAAGCTGCCCGCCGGGTCATGGGAATAACGCCGGCGGATCGCTGGTCAGCATCGTTTATGGTTAGAACTAGGGCGGTATCTGATCGCCTTCGAACCTCTAACTTTCGTTCTTGATTAATGAAAACATCCTTGGCAAATGCTTTCGCAGTAGTTCGTCTTGCGACGGTCCAAGAATTTCACCTCTAGCGTCGCAATACGAATGCCCCCGCCTGTTCCTATTAGTCATTACCTCGGGTTCAGAAAACCGACAAAATAGAACCGAGGTCCTATTCCATTATTCCATGCATAGGCATTCAGGCCGTCAGTGTAGCCTGCTTTGAGCACTCTAATTTTTTCAAAGTAAACTCTGCCGGCCACGCGGGACACTCGATGAAGAGCACCCCGTGCGAGCCAGCGGGCTGTTGTGGCTGTTCGGAGCGTGACAGTATGCACCGGGCGGTGAACCGTCAGTCCAGAACTGAAATCCAACTACGAGCTTTTTAACCGCAACAACTTTAATATACGCTATTGGAGCTGGAATTACCGCGGCTGCTGGCACCAGACTTGCCCTCCAATAGATCCTCGTTAAAGGATTTAAAGTGTACTCATTCCGATTGCGAGGCCTCGGATGAGTCTCGCATCGTTATTTTTCGTCACTACCTCCCCGTGCCGGGAGTGGGTAATTTGCGTGCCTGCTGCCTTCCTTAGATGTGGTAGCCGTTTCTCAGGCTCCCTCTCCGGAATCGAACCCTGATTCCCCGTTACCCGTTATAGCCATTGTAGGCGTATAACCTACAATCGAAAGCTGATAAGGCAGACACTTGAAAGAGGCGGCGCCGGTGCGGAGACCGTGCGCTCAGCGACAAGTTATTCAGATTCAACACGGTGGGGTGACGGACCGAAGTCCGACCGGTTTTGAACTAATAAAAGCGCTCTTCCCTTGCGGTCAGAGACGTGGTGCATGTATTAGCTCTAGAATTACCACAGTTATCCAAGTAAGTGTGGGTACAGATCCAATGAATCATAGCTGATTTAATGAGCCATTCGCGGTTTCGCCTTAAATCGGCTTGTACTTAGACATGCATGGCTTAATCTTTGAGACAAGCATATGACTACTGGCAGGATCAACCAGGTAGCTATGTTAGTTACATCAAAAAAAAATCTTTGATAGTAATAATAGTAAATAGCGCTAAGCGTCCCCGGCAGCATTGGCCCGCGACGCCGCGTCCCTTCTCTCTAAGGGGGAATGAATGGAAATAAACCATGTTACACCACCATTCATAAGTAGTAAGCTGCTGGGAAACGTCTAACCCGTCTTTGCTCACGAAAAGATACAAAAGGTGTGCTTCGTTCCAACCGACCGTTCGATAGAAGCTGCGTCAGTGTGTGGAATGGTTAAAGTTATGATTCTTTAACCTACGAGATGAATTATCGCACGGATAGTGGAGTAACCATCACAAAGTCAGAGTGGTCGCTGCATTGAAGGCGACTCGCTTTGGCAAACACCACACCATGTGCGCCGCCACGAGGAGCCACAGCTAATGCCGTGAAGCTTCTCTTCCAAAAGGAGAGGAGGGGGTGCATGAAGACAGTCGTAAAAGTCTGCACGCGGAATATGTGGGTGATTGATTATATACATTGTGCGTGGCTTGCTCTCACTAGCAGTAATTTTTCCGCCACCACGTAACACGCTCGATATGCCAATGGTCGTCACCAGTGTGCATCTCAATCACTAACCGTCACCCTTCGTATATATATAGCCTCGGTACCTTCTTAGTAATAGGTAGAGAGAACCAAGTGGTTAGGACTGAAGTCTGACGCACGTATGCAGCATTCAGCGCGAGAGAGGGCTTAAGAGGTTGAGTCAACAACCATGCCTCCCTACTATATTTTTCAGCGCGAACTCGTACTCCTTTGCTGTGGGGTATGCGGCTACCTTTACCACGCGCTACCTTAGTGCACGATGAGAGAGAGCGTAGTGAGTTGGTCCCGCGCTCCACTTGGTCAATTTTAAGACAGTTTGGGGTCCGCTCGGCCCGTTTTCGTGTCCAAAACCATCCCCGCTCCGCCGGTAACTCCGCGCGTTGGTAGCGCGGGAGACAGATTCTCCTCACTGGCAACTCCATCCCGCGCTCACCCATCGCCTACCGAGCATGTCCCGTCTTCCTAGCGCGGAAGACAACAAATTCTCTCCACTCTCTCGTCACTCCTTGCTGTCTCCCCGTCGGCAGCGCGGGAGAAGGAGGTTCTCCAACCTGGGCTAACTCACCACCACCACCACCCGCCGAGCACGTCTCGGGGCGGCAAGTTTGCGGCGCGCTATACACGCACACTCCCTTGTGTCTCGTGACTGGTTTTCTCCCGCGTTGGCAGCGCCGGACGCCGACTCAAAGCTAGAGCACCACAACAAGTTTCTCGCACCCCTGTTGCGAGCCCGGGAGACTGTTTGATCTGTTCAAGTGTGTTTCTATATCTGTTGGATACACAATATGTCTGGTAGATGTAGTGTCTTCTATTATCAGGCTTTGTTGTTGATGAATATATAAAAAAAATCCCATTTGTGTATTGTCCGTTGTTGAGGGAGAGAGGGTGTAATAGTAGTACATATACAGAAGACTTTGTTGAGGAGAGTAGTATTAGTATTCAAAAGAATTGTATCAGTAATCTGACCTGAATGAATGAATGTGTGGTGAAGACAATAGGTGTAATAGATGTAGTGCATTCTATTATTTTGTTGTGAGCACTGACTGCTTCTTGTTGTCCGAAGATTATAATTGTTGTTGTTGTTGTTGAGGGAGAGAGAGAGAGAGAGGGTGTAATACTATTACATATAGAGAATAAGACTTTGTTGAGCATTATTAGAAAGGTGATAAAAGTCATGTGACATACATTGGTGTGAATTAACATCATCTTAATTGTACATACATGTGCTTAAACTCTGAATAGATTCTGGTGTAGTTTATTATATGAACTGCTTATGACAATATATTTCATGAGAGAGAGAGGGGTGTAATGATAATACTTTCCCTGTTGCGAGCCCGGGAGGGAGACTGTTGAGAGAGCCTTGCGTGTGGTGGATCGTTTTTCAAGTGTTTCTATATCTGTTGGATACAATAGATGTATCAGCCTTTATAGTATAGAGAATACTAGTTTGTTGAGCATTATGAAAAGACTTGAGATCCCGAAAGATTTGAATGAATGTGTTGTGAAGACAATACTAGATGTAGTCCCGAAAGATTGCTCCTGTTTTTTGCTTAGTTGACTGTTAAATAAAACACAAAATGACTGTAGGTTCCGTCACGCCCCCCGATGTCGGAATCCTACTGGCAAGTCTGGATTGAGACTTAACACAGTTTTCTAAGTCAACTCGCCATGATTTTGGATGCTGTGTAATATGCACTGCATTATTCTTTCAGCCCCCCGTTTTTTTTTAATGTTGGGGGGCGCCCTAACTCAGTACTGCGATCGTAGCAGTATTGAGTTTGTAATAATGTGGTGCACCTTTCCAGTTTCATGGCCGCGACATTTGACAATATATCAGTTGGTTTGTGAATTAAATTTATTATCGAATTTTTTTTCTGACCACCCTTTTGAGTTTGTATCTGTTTGCGTTTAATCTGGTGCCACAAGCCTATCATGTTGCGCTTTTGGACTTATAAAAAAAACTTTGGTTTAATATTATATGATTTAGTAATGACTTTTTTTTTGTGTGTGTGTGTTCGTTCCCCCGTCCTTAATATTATTATATTATGTCTGTAGCGGCAGCAGCATGCATGATGATGCTATGTGAGACGCGTTCCCGGCGGCGGGCGGGCGGGAGAGGCAGGGAGAGAGGGGTTGGTTGGTTGATGATTGGTGTCGCCGTGAAGTGAGGGTCTAATTTCTGAATGGTGTTGCATTAGCGGGTATTACGGAAGCACCAAACGTCATTAGGAAAAAGTGAAACTACCATCGTGTAGGTGATAGAATGCCGCATATGATGAGCTGAAATCAATGGCATTATGACTCTATCTATGACGAGATAATTGAGGTGGAATGAAATAGCGCATAAACATTTTTTTTCGACATGTTGTACTTCAACTCGTCGCAACTCCGTTATTTTTGCTTGCCTTGAATTTTTAATCATTGTTTCGTGTTGTGCAAGGTTGGCTGATTCCTACGGTATGAAACACTTATTGATAGAAAAAAGAATGGGTGGTTGAAAATTGTCGATCAAGTGAAATCCTTGGAAGCCGGCGTTGGCCATTTTTGGGTCGATTTTGCTATTTTGGGGTTGGTCTGCCTTTATCACCGGCTAGAATATTTGTTATCATTACTTATGGTACATCATAGGGATCGGCAAGGTGTGTAGATTAGGAATCCGGGCTTGAAAATAGCATGCGGGTAAATTTAAAGGAAGTTACAGCGAGTTGAAGCAGAACATTTGAAAAAATTCTTTATGCGCTATTTTTTTTTCGTCAATTATTTCCTAAGAGATGTGATTTTATTGTTATCAATTTTATCTCACGATATGCATTATTGTATGACGAAGACGATGGTATTCTCAGTTTTTCTTAGTGATGTCTGGTTGTCTGGTAATATTGGGTAAGACTACAACATTTCAGAGTACGCACCTTGGCTGTCCAGATTGTGACACAACGCTCGCCTCTCCCGAACTAGAACTGCGGGAGAGGCGCGGGTAAACAAGGTTACCTAGCTCTAGCAACTGTAACAGATATGAAGTCCTTCTTTCCGTACTAAAATTTGGAGGAGAGAGGCGAGCGTTGTTGTAGCGCAGAGAACAAGCTTGCCTGCAGATCTCTGCTGCTGTGTGTGTGTGTGTGTGTTCACGATGGCAGCGCGGGACACCACCACTGTTCGACCTCTTGCACTGAGACTGCGGGAGGACCGACCGAGCGTTGTCGCACAGAGTGGAACCGTCACCACTAGGAGAGAGAGAGAGCGTTACACGGTGAGTTTGCCGGCCGCGCACCTCCACTGACTCTACCGTTGGCAAGCAGCGCGGGACGTCCCATTCATTGCTGAGACTGCGGGAGGACCGACCGACCGAGCGTTGTCGCATAGAGAGGTAGCTACTACTACTACTGGAGCCTGTGCCCACTCGGAGAGAGCGTTACGACGATGAGTTTGCCGGCCACGCACCACCTCCACTGACTCTGCCGTTGGCAGGCAGCAGCAGCGCGGGACATTCATTGCTGAGACTGCGGGAGAACCGACCAAGAGTTGTCGCATAGAGAGGTAGCTACTGGAGCCTGTGCCCACTCGGAGAGAGCGTTACGATGAGTTTGCCGGCCGGCACGCACCACCTCCCTCCACTGACTCAGTCGTTGGCAGCGCGGGACATTGTTCAACATCCTTAACCAAGTCAAGCAACGAGAATGCGGGAGGACCGACCGACCGAGTGTTGTCGCATCGCACCGAGTGCTTGCTCTCGGAGAGAGCGTTACGATGAGTTTGACGGCCACGCACCTCCCTCCACTGACTCAGTCGTTGGCAGCGCGGGACATTGTTCAACATCCTTAACCAAGTCAAGCACTGAGACTGCGGGAGGGAGGGAGGGAGGGAGGGAGGGAGGGAGGGAGGACCGAACGTTGTTTAATTTAATTAAACAAAATACTATTGAATGCAGACATGACGACACAATTAAATTAAAGGTAGATTAGGAAAGGACCTTCGTGTTGGTATGAACATATTTTCTTATTGAGCTTTGGTTCTCGAGAAATAAACATTTGAAAAATGACAGACACTCTAGACTTAAACTGACGGTATATCAGGAAAAGGCCTTTAGGTGTTGGTATAAAAATATTTTCTTATTGACCTTTGGTTCTCGGGTAATATAGATTTGAAAAATGTCTTCTTGTATATTACACCATATTCACTCTGCACCACCAATCCAATCTGAAAACATAGGAAAAGGCCTTAATTGTCTTGTAGCAGTAGTGAATTATTGTTAATTAACGCTTATGAGACGGGTTCCCGGCGTTTAGAGCCGGGAGAGACAAGGGTTGGTGTGTGTAGCGGTGATCCTCCCATTTAGCAATGTTGTAGTATTACCCGCTATTACGGAAGCACCAAACGTTATTCAGAAAAACTGTAACCACCATCGTGTAGGTGATAGAATGCCGCATATGATAAGGCTAAATTGATGACATTATAACTAATCCTATTATCAGATAATTGAAGTAAAATGATATAGCGCATAAACCTTTTTTTCAACATGGTCTGCTTCAACACATCGTAATGCGGTTAGTTTTGCGTACATTGAATTTTGAATCATTCATTCGAGTTGTGCAAGCAAGCAAGCAAGGTTGGCTGATTCCTCCCGTAGTATTATTCTTCCGGTAAGGTGCTAGCTAGCAGTAAAGCAATAGTAGTAGTATCTTGGACACCATCTCGAGCTAGAACTGCGGGAGAGGCGCGGGGTGAACAAGCTTGTTTACCCAGCTCTAGCAACTACTGTAACGGATAGTAAGTCCTTCCCGTACTGCAATTGGATGAGTGGCGAGCGTTGTAGCACGGAGAACAAGTTTCCCTGGAAATCTCTGCTGCACACTTCGTTGTTTTTCGTCGCTGCTTTGTGTGTGAGTGAGGACCGACCCAGCGTTGTCGCACAGAGAGCTAGCTACTGGAACCTGTGCCGCCCACTAGGAGAATGGAGCGTTACGGTAAGTTTCCCGCATACTCACCTCCACACTGACTCTGTCGTTGGCAATTGTCGCGCACTGCGACTGCAGGAGAACCGAGTGTTGTCGCACAGAGAGCTAGCTACTGGAACTTGTACCCACTAAGAGAGAGCGTTACGGTAATTTTCCCGAGCACCTCACACAACAACCATCCACAGTTCTTACTTGTTACCACTGACTGCCCCGTTGGCAGTGCGGGACAATGTTGAACATGCTAAACATAGACTTAACCCATTATACAGAATCAATGACTATTTCATTCATAAAGGTGTGGAAGTTTGTAAACGAGAATTTGAATGAAAAGCTACAAATGGGAAATTCTGCTATCTTGCTTTTCGGTGCCACCTTGAAAGAGACTGGATCTAAGTTTCTTCCTGTGGTTTCTATGCGATACGATTTTTGGGTGGGGTGGCACTTTTAAAGTAAACCAAATACTGGTAGCTAGCTGTAAGATGTATCGAAACTAATGTACGATTGTTGTAGCTGTTAAGTAAATTATTGCATGCATGCCAAACACTAGAGGCTGATTCATTGAATTGCGGCCGTCTGTAGTAGTAGTAGTAGTAGTAGTAGTAGTAGTAGTAGTAGTAGTAGTAGTAGTAGTAGTAGTTGTAAGACATATCAAGAATAATGTTAACATCCGGCGGGAACCACGGGGAGGCGTGCCACTTTTAACTGGGATAATCTCTACTCATTAAGAAGAGAGTCATCGTTACCCCCGCCGTTTACCCGCGCTTGGTTGAGTCTCTTCACTTTGACACTAGAGGCTGATTCATTGAATTGCGGCCGTCTGTAGTAGTAGTTGTAGTAGGACATATTAAGAATAATGTTAGCACGTGAAAAAAATGGGTTGGAAAATTTACAAAGTCCAAAAGAGTAACATGTCTATCTTGTTGCTATATACCTTCATAGTTAAATATTAGCTGTACTGTGCTCATTCATATACAGTACTACTTCAACACTACGGTGACAGCCGCTTTTTGACGCAAGAGTTGGAGAGGAAAGTAAAGTGAATTGTGGAGTAGAGTAGAGTATGGAAAGCTTTAAATAAAGGCTTGCCAGGAGGATTTCGCCATCGGGTTGCGTGACGAAACCTCCAGCCTTGTTAGGGATAGAAGTCGCAGCGAGAATGCTGCTCTGTAGAGTAGTATAGTATAGTGTAGTGTAGTGTAGTGTAGTGTAGTGTAGTGTGGAAAGGTATAAAGATAAATAAAGGCTTGCCGGGAGGATTTCGCCATCGGGTTGCGTGACGAAACCTCCAGCCTTGTTAGGAAGAAGTTTACGGCAAGTATTTAAAACAGACTACTACTACTACTACTACTACTACTACTACTACTACTACTACTACTACTACTACTACTACTACTACTACTACTACTACTACTACTACTACTACTACTATCCTTTCAGGTTACAGAAAATTAAGCCAGTCTCTAAATAACCATGGAAAAAAGAAACAAAATCGTCATATATTGGGGGTAATAGAAAAACGGATGTACAAACCAGCAGCTGAAAGGCCCTTTCAATTGATATGGACAAAAAAATTGACGCCTTTTTTTCCCCGCTTTTTTTTCTCGGGAGGTGGCGATGGAAAGAAACTATCTCGCTCACCTTCAAACTTCCACGGGCTCTACGAGGCCTGCCTTTCCATACAAGCTCATGCCTAATACTTCCCGCTAATACCATGCTATCAAGCAACATTTGGGAAAACTCTGGTCAGGAAAAGAATTTTTTTTTTTCTTTTCTTTTCTTTCCCTTTCAATGGCTACTGGAGCCTGTGCCCACTCGGAGAGAGCGTTACGATGAGTTTGACGGCCACGCACCTCCCTCCACTGACTCAGTCGTTGGCAGCGCGGGACATTGTTCAACATCCTTAACCAAGTCAAGCACTGAGACTGCGGGAGGGAGGGAGGGAGGGAGGGAGGGAGGGAGGGAGGGAGGGAGGGAGGACCGAACGTTGTTTAATTTAATTAAACAAAATACTATTGAATGCAGACATGACGACACAATTAAATTAAAGGTAGATTAGGAAAGGACCTTCGTGTTGGTATGAACATATTTTCTTATTGAGCTTTGGTTCTCGAGAAATAAACATTTGAAAAATGACAGACACTCTAGACTTAAACTGACGGTATATCAGGAAAAGGCCTTTAGGTGTTGGTATAAAAATATTTTCTTATTGACCTTTGGTTCTCGGGTAATATAGATTTGAAAAATGTCTTCTTGTATATTACACCATATTCACTCTGCACCACCAATCCAATCTGAAAACATAGGAAAAGGCCTTAATTGTCTTGTAGCAGTAGTGAATTATTGTTAATTAACGCTTATGAGACGGGTTCCCGGCGTTTAGAGCCGGGAGAGACAAGGGTTGGTGTGTGTAGCGGTGATCCTCCCATTTAGCAATGTTGTAGTATTACCCGCTATTACGGAAGCACCAAACGTTATTCAGAAAAACTGTAACCACCATCGTGTAGGTGATAGAATGCCGCATATGATAAGGCTAAATTGATGACATTATAACTAATCCTATTATCAGATAATTGAAGTAAAATGATATAGCGCATAAACCTTTTTTTCAACATGGTCTGCTTCAACACATCGTAATGCGGTTAGTTTTGCGTACATTGAATTTTGAATCATTCATTCGAGTTGTGCAAGCAAGCAAGCAAGGTTGGCTGATTCCTCCCGTAGTATTATTCTTCCGGTAAGGTGCTAGCTAGCAGTAAAGCAATAGTAGTAGTATCTTGGACACCATCTCGAGCTAGAACTGCGGGAGAGGCGCGGGGTGAACAAGCTTGTTTACCCAGCTCTAGCAACTACTGTAACGGATAGTAAGTCCTTCCCGTACTGCAATTGGATGAGTGGCGAGCGTTGTAGCACGGAGAACAAGTTTCCCTGGAAATCTCTGCTGCACACTTCGTTGTTTTTCGTCGCTGCTTTGTGTGTGAGTGAGGACCGACCCAGCGTTGTCGCACAGAGAGCTAGCTACTGGAACCTGTGCCGCCCACTAGGAGAATGGAGCGTTACGGTAAGTTTCCCGCATACTCACCTCCACACTGACTCTGTCGTTGGCAATTGTCGCGCACTGCGACTGCAGGAGAACCGAGTGTTGTCGCACAGAGAGCTAGCTACTGGAACTTGTACCCACTAAGAGAGAGCGTTACGGTAATTTTCCCGAGCACCTCACACAACAACCATCCACAGTTCTTACTTGTTACCACTGACTGCCCCGTTGGCAGTGCGGGACAATGTTGAACATGCTAAACATAGACTTAACCCATTATACAGAATCAATGACTATTTCATTCATAAAGGTGTGGAAGTTTGTAAACGAGAATTTGAATGAAAAGCTACAAATGGGAAATTCTGCTATCTTGCTTTTCGGTGCCACCTTGAAAGAGACTGGATCTAAGTTTCTTCCTGTGGTTTCTATGCGATACGATTTTTGGGTGGGGTGGCACTTTTAAAGTAAACCAAATACTGGTAGCTAGCTGTAAGATGTATCGAAACTAATGTACGATTGTTGTAGCTGTTAAGTAAATTATTGCATGCATGCCAAACACTAGAGGCTGATTCATTGAATTGCGGCCGTCTGTAGTAGTAGTAGTAGTAGTAGTAGTAGTAGTAGTAGTAGTAGTAGTAGTAGTAGTTGTAAGACATATCAAGAATAATGTTAACATCCGGCGGGAACCACGGGGAGGCGTGCCACTTTTAACTGGGATAATCTCTACTCATTAAGAAGAGAGTCATCGTTACCCCCGCCGTTTACCCGCGCTTGGTTGAGTCTCTTCACTTTGACACTAGAGGCTGATTCATTGAATTGCGGCCGTCTGTAGTAGTAGTTGTAGTAGGACATATTAAGAATAATGTTAGCACGTGAAAAAAATGGGTTGGAAAATTTACAAAGTCCAAAAGAGTAACATGTCTATCTTGTTGCTATATACCTTCATAGTTAAATATTAGCTGTACTGTGCTCATTCATATACAGTACTACTTCAACACTACGGTGACAGCCGCTTTTTGACGCAAGAGTTGGAGAGGAAAGTAAAGTGAATTGTGGAGTAGAGTAGAGTATGGAAAGCTTTAAATAAAGGCTTGCCAGGAGGATTTCGCCATCGGGTTGCGTGACGAAACCTCCAGCCTTGTTAGGGATAGAAGTCGCAGCGAGAATGCTGCTCTGTAGAGTAGTATAGTATAGTGTAGTGTAGTGTAGTGTAGTGTAGTGTAGTGTGGAAAGGTATAAAGATAAATAAAGGCTTGCCGGGAGGATTTCGCCATCGGGTTGCGTGACGAAACCTCCAGCCTTGTTAGGAAGAAGTTTACGGCAAGTATTTAAAACAGACTACTACTACTACTACTACTACTACTACTACTACTACTACTACTACTACTACTACTACTACTACTACTACTACTACTACTACTACTACTATCCTTTCAGGTTACAGAAAATTAAGCCAGTCTCTAAATAACCATGGAAAAAAGAAACAAAATCGTCATATATTGGGGGTAATAGAAAAACGGATGTACAAACCAGCAGCTGAAAGGCCCTTTCAATTGATATGGACAAAAAAATTGACGCCTTTTTTTCCCCGCTTTTTTTTCTCGGGAGGTGGCGATGGAAAGAAACTATCTCGCTCACCTTCAAACTTCCACGGGCTCTACGAGGCCTGCCTTTCCATACAAGCTCATGCCTAATACTTCCCGCTAATACCATGCTATCAAGCAACATTTGGGAAAACTCTGGTCAGGAAAAGAATTTTTTTTTTTCTTTTCTTTTCTTTCCCTTTCAATGGCTACTGGAGCCTGTGCCCACTCGGAGAGAGCGTTACGATGAGTTTGACGGCCACGCACCTCCCTCCACTGACTCAGTCGTTGGCAGCGCGGGACATTGTTCAACATCCTTAACCAAGTCAAGCACTGAGACTGCGGGAGGGAGGGAGGGAGGGAGGGAGGGAGGGAGGGAGGGAGGGAGGACCGAACGTTGTTTAATTTAATTAAACAAAATACTATTGAATGCAGACATGACGACACAATTAAATTAAAGGTAGATTAGGAAAGGACCTTCGTGTTGGTATGAACATATTTTCTTATTGAGCTTTGGTTCTCGAGAAATAAACATTTGAAAAATGACAGACACTCTAGACTTAAACTGACGGTATATCAGGAAAAGGCCTTTAGGTGTTGGTATAAAAATATTTTCTTATTGACCTTTGGTTCTCGGGTAATATAGATTTGAAAAATGTCTTCTTGTATATTACACCATATTCACTCTGCACCACCAATCCAATCTGAAAACATAGGAAAAGGCCTTAATTGTCTTGTAGCAGTAGTGAATTATTGTTAATTAACGCTTATGAGACGGGTTCCCGGCGTTTAGAGCCGGGAGAGACAAGGGTTGGTGTGTGTAGCGGTGATCCTCCCATTTAGCAATGTTGTAGTATTACCCGCTATTACGGAAGCACCAAACGTTATTCAGAAAAACTGTAACCACCATCGTGTAGGTGATAGAATGCCGCATATGATAAGGCTAAATTGATGACATTATAACTAATCCTATTATCAGATAATTGAAGTAAAATGATATAGCGCATAAACCTTTTTTTCAACATGGTCTGCTTCAACACATCGTAATGCGGTTAGTTTTGCGTACATTGAATTTTGAATCATTCATTCGAGTTGTGCAAGCAAGCAAGCAAGGTTGGCTGATTCCTCCCGTAGTATTATTCTTCCGGTAAGGTGCTAGCTAGCAGTAAAGCAATAGTAGTAGTATCTTGGACACCATCTCGAGCTAGAACTGCGGGAGAGGCGCGGGGTGAACAAGCTTGTTTACCCAGCTCTAGCAACTACTGTAACGGATAGTAAGTCCTTCCCGTACTGCAATTGGATGAGTGGCGAGCGTTGTAGCACGGAGAACAAGTTTCCCTGGAAATCTCTGCTGCACACTTCGTTGTTTTTCGTCGCTGCTTTGTGTGTGAGTGAGGACCGACCCAGCGTTGTCGCACAGAGAGCTAGCTACTGGAACCTGTGCCGCCCACTAGGAGAATGGAGCGTTACGGTAAGTTTCCCGCATACTCACCTCCACACTGACTCTGTCGTTGGCAATTGTCGCGCACTGCGACTGCAGGAGAACCGAGTGTTGTCGCACAGAGAGCTAGCTACTGGAACTTGTACCCACTAAGAGAGAGCGTTACGGTAATTTTCCCGAGCACCTCACACAACAACCATCCACAGTTCTTACTTGTTACCACTGACTGCCCCGTTGGCAGTGCGGGACAATGTTGAACATGCTAAACATAGACTTAACCCATTATACAGAATCAATGACTATTTCATTCATAAAGGTGTGGAAGTTTGTAAACGAGAATTTGAATGAAAAGCTACAAATGGGAAATTCTGCTATCTTGCTTTTCGGTGCCACCTTGAAAGAGACTGGATCTAAGTTTCTTCCTGTGGTTTCTATGCGATACGATTTTTGGGTGGGGTGGCACTTTTAAAGTAAACCAAATACTGGTAGCTAGCTGTAAGATGTATCGAAACTAATGTACGATTGTTGTAGCTGTTAAGTAAATTATTGCATGCATGCCAAACACTAGAGGCTGATTCATTGAATTGCGGCCGTCTGTAGTAGTAGTAGTAGTAGTAGTAGTAGTAGTAGTAGTAGTAGTAGTAGTAGTAGTAGTTGTAAGACATATCAAGAATAATGTTAACATCCGGCGGGAACCACGGGGAGGCGTGCCACTTTTAACTGGGATAATCTCTACTCATTAAGAAGAGAGTCATCGTTACCCCCGCCGTTTACCCGCGCTTGGTTGAGTCTCTTCACTTTGACACTAGAGGCTGATTCATTGAATTGCGGCCGTCTGTAGTAGTAGTTGTAGTAGGACATATTAAGAATAATGTTAGCACGTGAAAAAAATGGGTTGGAAAATTTACAAAGTCCAAAAGAGTAACATGTCTATCTTGTTGCTATATACCTTCATAGTTAAATATTAGCTGTACTGTGCTCATTCATATACAGTACTACTTCAACACTACGGTGACAGCCGCTTTTTGACGCAAGAGTTGGAGAGGAAAGTAAAGTGAATTGTGGAGTAGAGTAGAGTATGGAAAGCTTTAAATAAAGGCTTGCCAGGAGGATTTCGCCATCGGGTTGCGTGACGAAACCTCCAGCCTTGTTAGGGATAGAAGTCGCAGCGAGAATGCTGCTCTGTAGAGTAGTATAGTATAGTGTAGTGTAGTGTAGTGTAGTGTAGTGTAGTGTGGAAAGGTATAAAGATAAATAAAGGCTTGCCGGGAGGATTTCGCCATCGGGTTGCGTGACGAAACCTCCAGCCTTGTTAGGAAGAAGTTTACGGCAAGTATTTAAAACAGACTACTACTACTACTACTACTACTACTACTACTACTACTACTACTACTACTACTACTACTACTACTACTACTACTACTACTACTACTACTACTACTATCCTTTCAGGTTACAGAAAATTAAGCCAGTCTCTAAATAACCATGGAAAAAAGAAACAAAATCGTCATATATTGGGGGTAATAGAAAAACGGATGTACAAACCAGCAGCTGAAAGGCCCTTTCAATTGATATGGACAAAAAAATTGACGCCTTTTTTTCCCCGCTTTTTTTTCTCGGGAGGTGGCGATGGAAAGAAACTATCTCGCTCACCTTCAAACTTCCACGGGCTCTACGAGGCCTGCCTTTCCATACAAGCTCATGCCTAATACTTCCCGCTAATACCATGCTATCAAGCAACATTTGGGAAAACTCTGGTCAGGAAAAGAATTTTTTTTTTTCTTTTCTTTTCTTTCCCTTTCAATGGCTACTGGAGCCTGTGCCCACTCGGAGAGAGCGTTACGATGAGTTTGACGGCCACGCACCTCCCTCCACTGACTCAGTCGTTGGCAGCGCGGGACATTGTTCAACATCCTTAACCAAGTCAAGCACTGAGACTGCGGGAGGGAGGGAGGGAGGGAGGGAGGGAGGGAGGGAGGGAGGGAGGACCGAACGTTGTTTAATTTAATTAAACAAAATACTATTGAATGCAGACATGACGACACAATTAAATTAAAGGTAGATTAGGAAAGGACCTTCGTGTTGGTATGAACATATTTTCTTATTGAGCTTTGGTTCTCGAGAAATAAACATTTGAAAAATGACAGACACTCTAGACTTAAACTGACGGTATATCAGGAAAAGGCCTTTAGGTGTTGGTATAAAAATATTTTCTTATTGACCTTTGGTTCTCGGGTAATATAGATTTGAAAAATGTCTTCTTGTATATTACACCATATTCACTCTGCACCACCAATCCAATCTGAAAACATAGGAAAAGGCCTTAATTGTCTTGTAGCAGTAGTGAATTATTGTTAATTAACGCTTATGAGACGGGTTCCCGGCGTTTAGAGCCGGGAGAGACAAGGGTTGGTGTGTGTAGCGGTGATCCTCCCATTTAGCAATGTTGTAGTATTACCCGCTATTACGGAAGCACCAAACGTTATTCAGAAAAACTGTAACCACCATCGTGTAGGTGATAGAATGCCGCATATGATAAGGCTAAATTGATGACATTATAACTAATCCTATTATCAGATAATTGAAGTAAAATGATATAGCGCATAAACCTTTTTTTCAACATGGTCTGCTTCAACACATCGTAATGCGGTTAGTTTTGCGTACATTGAATTTTGAATCATTCATTCGAGTTGTGCAAGCAAGCAAGCAAGGTTGGCTGATTCCTCCCGTAGTATTATTCTTCCGGTAAGGTGCTAGCTAGCAGTAAAGCAATAGTAGTAGTATCTTGGACACCATCTCGAGCTAGAACTGCGGGAGAGGCGCGGGGTGAACAAGCTTGTTTACCCAGCTCTAGCAACTACTGTAACGGATAGTAAGTCCTTCCCGTACTGCAATTGGATGAGTGGCGAGCGTTGTAGCACGGAGAACAAGTTTCCCTGGAAATCTCTGCTGCACACTTCGTTGTTTTTCGTCGCTGCTTTGTGTGTGAGTGAGGACCGACCCAGCGTTGTCGCACAGAGAGCTAGCTACTGGAACCTGTGCCGCCCACTAGGAGAATGGAGCGTTACGGTAAGTTTCCCGCATACTCACCTCCACACTGACTCTGTCGTTGGCAATTGTCGCGCACTGCGACTGCAGGAGAACCGAGTGTTGTCGCACAGAGAGCTAGCTACTGGAACTTGTACCCACTAAGAGAGAGCGTTACGGTAATTTTCCCGAGCACCTCACACAACAACCATCCACAGTTCTTACTTGTTACCACTGACTGCCCCGTTGGCAGTGCGGGACAATGTTGAACATGCTAAACATAGACTTAACCCATTATACAGAATCAATGACTATTTCATTCATAAAGGTGTGGAAGTTTGTAAACGAGAATTTGAATGAAAAGCTACAAATGGGAAATTCTGCTATCTTGCTTTTCGGTGCCACCTTGAAAGAGACTGGATCTAAGTTTCTTCCTGTGGTTTCTATGCGATACGATTTTTGGGTGGGGTGGCACTTTTAAAGTAAACCAAATACTGGTAGCTAGCTGTAAGATGTATCGAAACTAATGTACGATTGTTGTAGCTGTTAAGTAAATTATTGCATGCATGCCAAACACTAGAGGCTGATTCATTGAATTGCGGCCGTCTGTAGTAGTAGTAGTAGTAGTAGTAGTAGTAGTAGTAGTAGTAGTAGTAGTAGTAGTAGTAGTTGTAAGACATATCAAGAATAATGTTAACATCCGGCGGGAACCACGGGGAGGCGTGCCACTTTTAACTGGGATAATCTCTACTCATTAAGAAGAGAGTCATCGTTACCCCCGCCGTTTACCCGCGCTTGGTTGAGTCTCTTCACTTTGACACTAGAGGCTGATTCATTGAATTGCGGCCGTCTGTAGTAGTAGTTGTAGTAGGACATATTAAGAATAATGTTAGCACGTGAAAAAAATGGGTTGGAAAATTTACAAAGTCCAAAAGAGTAACATGTCTATCTTGTTGCTATATACCTTCATAGTTAAATATTAGCTGTACTGTGCTCATTCATATACAGTACTACTTCAACACTACGGTGACAGCCGCTTTTTGACGCAAGAGTTGGAGAGGAAAGTAAAGTGAATTGTGGAGTAGAGTAGAGTATGGAAAGCTTTAAATAAAGGCTTGCCAGGAGGATTTCGCCATCGGGTTGCGTGACGAAACCTCCAGCCTTGTTAGGGATAGAAGTCGCAGCGAGAATGCTGCTCTGTAGAGTAGTATAGTATAGTGTAGTGTAGTGTAGTGTAGTGTAGTGTAGTGTGGAAAGGTATAAAGATAAATAAAGGCTTGCCGGGAGGATTTCGCCATCGGGTTGCGTGACGAAACCTCCAGCCTTGTTAGGAAGAAGTTTACGGCAAGTATTTAAAACAGACTACTACTACTACTACTACTACTACTACTACTACTACTACTACTACTACTACTACTACTACTACTACTACTACTACTACTACTACTACTATCCTTTCAGGTTACAGAAAATTAAGCCAGTCTCTAAATAACCATGGAAAAAAGAAACAAAATCGTCATATATTGGGGGTAATAGAAAAACGGATGTACAAACCAGCAGCTGAAAGGCCCTTTCAATTGATATGGACAAAAAAATTGACGCCTTTTTTTCCCCGCTTTTTTTTCTCGGGAGGTGGCGATGGAAAGAAACTATCTCGCTCACCTTCAAACTTCCACGGGCTCTACGAGGCCTGCCTTTCCATACAAGCTCATGCCTAATACTTCCCGCTAATACCATGCTATCAAGCAACATTTGGGAAAACTCTGGTCAGGAAAAGAATTTTTTTTTTTCTTTTCTTTTCTTTCCCTTTCAATGGCTACTGGAGCCTGTGCCCACTCGGAGAGAGCGTTACGATGAGTTTGACGGCCACGCACCTCCCTCCACTGACTCAGTCGTTGGCAGCGCGGGACATTGTTCAACATCCTTAACCAAGTCAAGCACTGAGACTGCGGGAGGGAGGGAGGGAGGGAGGGAGGGAGGGAGGGAGGGAGGGAGGACCGAACGTTGTTTAATTTAATTAAACAAAATACTATTGAATGCAGACATGACGACACAATTAAATTAAAGGTAGATTAGGAAAGGACCTTCGTGTTGGTATGAACATATTTTCTTATTGAGCTTTGGTTCTCGAGAAATAAACATTTGAAAAATGACAGACACTCTAGACTTAAACTGACGGTATATCAGGAAAAGGCCTTTAGGTGTTGGTATAAAAATATTTTCTTATTGACCTTTGGTTCTCGGGTAATATAGATTTGAAAAATGTCTTCTTGTATATTACACCATATTCACTCTGCACCACCAATCCAATCTGAAAACATAGGAAAAGGCCTTAATTGTCTTGTAGCAGTAGTGAATTATTGTTAATTAACGCTTATGAGACGGGTTCCCGGCGTTTAGAGCCGGGAGAGACAAGGGTTGGTGTGTGTAGCGGTGATCCTCCCATTTAGCAATGTTGTAGTATTACCCGCTATTACGGAAGCACCAAACGTTATTCAGAAAAACTGTAACCACCATCGTGTAGGTGATAGAATGCCGCATATGATAAGGCTAAATTGATGACATTATAACTAATCCTATTATCAGATAATTGAAGTAAAATGATATAGCGCATAAACCTTTTTTTCAACATGGTCTGCTTCAACACATCGTAATGCGGTTAGTTTTGCGTACATTGAATTTTGAATCATTCATTCGAGTTGTGCAAGCAAGCAAGCAAGGTTGGCTGATTCCTCCCGTAGTATTATTCTTCCGGTAAGGTGCTAGCTAGCAGTAAAGCAATAGTAGTAGTATCTTGGACACCATCTCGAGCTAGAACTGCGGGAGAGGCGCGGGGTGAACAAGCTTGTTTACCCAGCTCTAGCAACTACTGTAACGGATAGTAAGTCCTTCCCGTACTGCAATTGGATGAGTGGCGAGCGTTGTAGCACGGAGAACAAGTTTCCCTGGAAATCTCTGCTGCACACTTCGTTGTTTTTCGTCGCTGCTTTGTGTGTGAGTGAGGACCGACCCAGCGTTGTCGCACAGAGAGCTAGCTACTGGAACCTGTGCCGCCCACTAGGAGAATGGAGCGTTACGGTAAGTTTCCCGCATACTCACCTCCACACTGACTCTGTCGTTGGCAATTGTCGCGCACTGCGACTGCAGGAGAACCGAGTGTTGTCGCACAGAGAGCTAGCTACTGGAACTTGTACCCACTAAGAGAGAGCGTTACGGTAATTTTCCCGAGCACCTCACACAACAACCATCCACAGTTCTTACTTGTTACCACTGACTGCCCCGTTGGCAGTGCGGGACAATGTTGAACATGCTAAACATAGACTTAACCCATTATACAGAATCAATGACTATTTCATTCATAAAGGTGTGGAAGTTTGTAAACGAGAATTTGAATGAAAAGCTACAAATGGGAAATTCTGCTATCTTGCTTTTCGGTGCCACCTTGAAAGAGACTGGATCTAAGTTTCTTCCTGTGGTTTCTATGCGATACGATTTTTGGGTGGGGTGGCACTTTTAAAGTAAACCAAATACTGGTAGCTAGCTGTAAGATGTATCGAAACTAATGTACGATTGTTGTAGCTGTTAAGTAAATTATTGCATGCATGCCAAACACTAGAGGCTGATTCATTGAATTGCGGCCGTCTGTAGTAGTAGTAGTAGTAGTAGTAGTAGTAGTAGTAGTAGTAGTAGTAGTAGTAGTAGTAGTTGTAAGACATATCAAGAATAATGTTAACATCCGGCGGGAACCACGGGGAGGCGTGCCACTTTTAACTGGGATAATCTCTACTCATTAAGAAGAGAGTCATCGTTACCCCCGCCGTTTACCCGCGCTTGGTTGAGTCTCTTCACTTTGACACTAGAGGCTGATTCATTGAATTGCGGCCGTCTGTAGTAGTAGTTGTAGTAGGACATATTAAGAATAATGTTAGCACGTGAAAAAAATGGGTTGGAAAATTTACAAAGTCCAAAAGAGTAACATGTCTATCTTGTTGCTATATACCTTCATAGTTAAATATTAGCTGTACTGTGCTCATTCATATACAGTACTACTTCAACACTACGGTGACAGCCGCTTTTTGACGCAAGAGTTGGAGAGGAAAGTAAAGTGAATTGTGGAGTAGAGTAGAGTATGGAAAGCTTTAAATAAAGGCTTGCCAGGAGGATTTCGCCATCGGGTTGCGTGACGAAACCTCCAGCCTTGTTAGGGATAGAAGTCGCAGCGAGAATGCTGCTCTGTAGAGTAGTATAGTATAGTGTAGTGTAGTGTAGTGTAGTGTAGTGTAGTGTGGAAAGGTATAAAGATAAATAAAGGCTTGCCGGGAGGATTTCGCCATCGGGTTGCGTGACGAAACCTCCAGCCTTGTTAGGAAGAAGTTTACGGCAAGTATTTAAAACAGACTACTACTACTACTACTACTACTACTACTACTACTACTACTACTACTACTACTACTACTACTACTACTACTACTACTACTACTACTACTACTACTACTACTACTATCCTTTCAGGTTACAGAAAATTAAGCCAGTCTCTAAATAACCATGGAAAAAAGAAACAAAATCGTCATATATTGGGGGTAATAGAAAAACGGATGTACAAACCAGCAGCTGAAAGGCCCTTTCAATTGATATGGACAAAAAAATTGACGCCTTTTTTTCCCCGCTTTTTTTTCTCGGGAGGTGGCGATGGAAAGAAACTATCTCGCTCACCTTCAAACTTCCACGGGCTCTACGAGGCCTGCCTTTCCATACAAGCTCATGCCTAATACTTCCCGCTAATACCATGCTATCAAGCAACATTTGGGAAAACTCTGGTCAGGAAAAGAATTTTTTTTTTTCTTTTCTTTTCTTTCCCTTTCAATGGCTACTGGAGCCTGTGCCCACTCGGAGAGAGCGTTACGATGAGTTTGACGGCCACGCACCTCCCTCCACTGACTCAGTCGTTGGCAGCGCGGGACATTGTTCAACATCCTTAACCAAGTCAAGCACTGAGACTGCGGGAGGGAGGGAGGGAGGGAGGGAGGGAGGGAGGGAGGGAGGGAGGGAGGACCGAACGTTGTTTAATTTAATTAAACAAAATACTATTGAATGCAGACATGACGACACAATTAAATTAAAGGTAGATTAGGAAAGGACCTTCGTGTTGGTATGAACATATTTTCTTATTAGCTTTGGTTCTCGCGAAATAAACAGTTGGCAAATGGGGAATTACAAATGAAGATAATGACAGAGATGGGAAGTACAATGAAGATAATGCTTGTGATGTGGAAGTACATGAAGATAATGACTGGGATGAAATACAATGAAGATAATGACAGCGATGGGAGGACAAATGAAGATAATGACTGTGATGGTATAAATGAAGATAATGAAGTGATGGGAATACAATGATATAATGACTGTGATGGGAAGTACAATGAAGATTAATGACTGTGATTGTAAGTACATGAAGATAAATGACTGTGATGGGAAGTACAATGAAGATAATGACTGTGATGGGAAGTCCAATGAGCTATATGACTGTGATGGAAGTACATGAAGATAATGACTGTGATGGATTACAATGAGAGTAATGACCGTGATGGGAAGTACAATGAAGATAATGACAGTGATGTAAGTACATGAGAATAATGACGTGATGTAAGTACAATGAAGATAATGACTGTTGATGGAAGTACAAGGAAGTATAATGCAGCTGTGAATGGAGGTCACATGAAGATAATGACTGTGATGGAAGTACACTGACGATAATGACGTGATGGTAAGTCAAATGAAGTATATGACTGGATGGGAAGTACGAATGAGATATGTACTGTGATGGGAAGTACACTGAAGATAATGACAGAGAGGGAAGTACACTGAAGATATGACAGTGTTAGGTGGATGATGAAGAGAAAAACAAAGATGATTCACCGAGCTGGAATGAGGTGATACCACGATTAATATAATACTATAATAATATAGTCATACCATCAGTATCAGTACTATTTCATCATCATCATAGTTGTTGTTGTTGTTTCCTTGTGTCCCGCCTCCCATGCAAACTGTCACCGCTGCCTCAACAGTGTAGCGTGAGGCCCCGCCCTCACACGAGGCCTCCTAGCACTCCGCGTGGAACTGACACTGCTCACTGGACGCGCATGCACACCCACACACGCCTGCCTCTCTCGCACCCGAACCCGACGACCCGGCCTACCATGCACTACCCACGCCCTGCCTCCTCTGACCTTACCAGACTTACCCATGGCTTGCTTCTCCCGCTCCCTACGACCTACACTAGTGAGCGTGCCCTCACCTGCCCTGCTTCGCTCATACCCCAAATAGAACACGCGCATCGCATCCCAGCAGAACCTCGTGCAGGAAGAACAGCGGAGGAGAGGTGAGAGGCAGCAAGGAGAGATTGAGGGGGAGCTGTAAGGAGGAGAGATGGAGGAGGCTACAACGGAGAGACAATACAGGAAGAGAGAGGAGAGACTGGCGGAGGAACGTGCAAAGATAGGGTGGTGTAGAAATTGATCCGAGGGAGAGGGATCGAGTGAAAGAGAAGGCAGGGAAGGTGAGAGAGGGACGGATGTGGATGTTTGATAAGAGCCACATGCGCAGACGAGCGTGAGAAGTGGGTGAAGTCCGTAGAGGAGAGTGTTAAAGAGATGATTGAGGCAGTGTGACGCGTGGAGAGAGGGACGAAGGGGCGTGGGATAACTCATATTCGTGACTCATTGAGATCGATGAGAATGAGGTAGAGAGAGAGAGAGAGAGAGAGAGAGAGAGTAGAGAGAGGGTGGAGAGAGAGTAGAGAGAGCTGCGGGAGAGAGGAGATAGAGAGAAGGAAGAGAGAGAGAGAGAGACGAGAGAGAGAGAGAGAAGGGAGAGAGTAGAAAGAGGGTAGGGGTGGGAGATAGGAGAGAGATGGGAGTGGAGAGAGTAGAGAGAGATGAGAGTATAGAGGGGATGAGCAGAAGAGATAGAGAGAGAGAGAGCGAGTAGAGAGAGAGAGAAGAGAGAGAGAGAGACGTGTGGCGGCGGGAATCACAGTACGCGAATTAAAGGTGTCAACAACAGCCGCGCACACACACGACACACACACTACCACACACACACAGAACACACACACACACACACACAGCCCGACACATCAGCTCAAGTCTTCGTACACAAACCCGACACTCACGGCCCTCACAGCAAACCGGAAGACGAAACTGTAATGCGTCTCATGAGTACCGCGGTGATGATATGCTTCTTCCAAGCTACTCCCTGGTGCCCTGCTCGACTCTCGCCGCCCTCCCTACGACGCACTCAGCCACTGCCCTAAACCTAGTAACCTCCCTCACAGTCCCACCGTCAGTGCGAATCTTCAATTAAGCTTCCTGACTCCGCGCACAACAAGGCTGATCTGTTGACTACATTCACGCCCGGGCGGGCCCCATCCACCCAACATACGGCATCAACGTGTCCTCTGCAGACGCTGTTACCAAGGCGACCCAGCCATAACAGAACACTGCGACAGGGTTTTTCACTACTCCTGCCACAGCCCCCGACGGCCCACTCTAGCGGTCGGTCGATGCTATAGATACGTGTGATGCTGCAGTGTTGTCCTTCGAGCTGACGTGATGCCCCGCATGTAAACAGGAACTGTAAATCAAACACAGCATGTTTAGTTTTTCCGTCACTGCTCGGTGTACGTAGCGTCGCACAACACACGCCGCGAGCTAGCAATGGGCAGCACACGCCTGACAGCTAGTATTACGGGTACACACACGGAAGACACGCGTACGCACAAAAACACCAGCATGTGGAACGATAACTTGTCTCTACACACACACACACACACACACACCCTGCACAGTAACAGCCAATATGAACACACCAGCAACCTATCTAACCCCTACACAGACAGATCACATATGTAGCTGAAACATTGTGTGTGTATTTCTCTAATTTCCTTTCGCCTTCCATCATGACACTACACATGCTGCTACGTCAGTCCTCACCACGACCCTTCCTTCCTCCGTCACCCTCCTTCTCCTGCCAACTGACATCATGAAAGCTTGGTAAAACTTAGCACGAAAATCAGCTTCCAGAGTTTCCCGCCCAAGGGTGAGCTTCGAGATAAGTCACCACCACCACCTCGCCTTCAAAGTTCAAGTCATATAAAACAGTGGACACTTGAAGGTGAGGGTGAAGGTGGAGCAGTCAGGTGTAACTTAATGAACGTGTACATCCTCTCTCTCTCTCTCTCTCTCATTCTCACTCCTACTCTCATCTCTCTCTCTCTCTCTCATCTCTCTCTCAGTCT
This sequence comes from Metacarcinus magister, assembly GCA_029783475.1. Classification (NCBI taxonomy): domain Eukaryota; kingdom Metazoa; phylum Arthropoda; class Malacostraca; order Decapoda; family Cancridae; genus Metacarcinus; species Metacarcinus magister. The sequence continues at coordinate 87,552 of JAPQNM010001728.1, read as the reverse complement.
CTCATCTCCTCTCTCATCTCTATCGCTCTCTCTCCTCTCACTCTCAATCGGCTCTCTCTCTCTCTCTCTCCTCTCACCTTCTCTCTCTCTCTCCAGCCTCTTCTCTCTCTCTTCTCTCTCTCCATCTCTCTCTCTCTCTCTCTTCTCTCTCACAGGACCTGACTTGCACTGCCTTTCCTTCCCCTTCATTGGTTCACACCTTGATTATTTACGTCATTAAGTGTTAGATCACGGGCAGAAAAAAGAAGCGCTCCTCCGGCTTCCTCCCCCTCTCGCTCACCCGCCTCGATCACAAGCTACCTAACGTCCACCCCAAAAGGCCAACGCAAGGCCTGACCGTAGGCGCCTCCATTATAACGATAACACGACACCAGCACGCCACACACACGGACACTACTTGATACATCACCATCTGCTCGTCGCCTACACGTCACTGTCAAAGGAAACTCTAGCATAACAGTGAGAGCAGCTTAATTTATATGATTAATGAATCGAATGGAATGAATGAATAATGATGTTGATTAGAATAATACATGACTTTGCTAGTATATTGCCAGCGCTCATTCCATAAACGGCTTCAAACTACCTAGGACTCGTGGGGCTTTAGGATTGGGTCGGTTAAGTAGATAGGCGGTGTACGGTAATGTAAGATAATGCATGTATAAGTTAAGTGAGGCTAACAATTATGGTTACGTCTAGTGTTCAGTTTTGTATGGCTGACGTGAAGTTAAGTTAAGGTTCGGTCAGTTACCGGTGAGGTATGAGTAGGTTCTTTGAGGCTGAGATTATGGTAAGGTGTAGATCCTTACGGTTATAGTTTTTTGGGCTAATAGGTTAGGTAAGTGGTATCGGTTTAGCCAGGTTAAGTAATGGTTAGGTGCGGTACCATAGTGAACGTCGGAAAGGTGAGGTGAGATTAGTAGGTTAGGTATGGTAAGGTTAGGTCGGATAAGGTTAGTGTAGTTTAGCAAGTTTGAAGTAAGGTTCAGTCAGTACCATTAGTAAGGTAGGGTATGGTAGAGTTAAGGTGAGTATAAGGTTAGGTAGGTTTAGCACGTTTAAGTAAGGTAAGTGCAGTACCCATTAGTAAGGTAAGGTAAGGTTAGAGGGAGCAACATTATTGACGTAGACTGCTACCCTGTTATAGTATCTTAAGAGCAGCTCTCAGTAATGGCTTCAACGATGTCTTTATTTAAAACCCTTTCGTCATGCACTCATTCCCTGTCCAGCTAGGACAACAGAACAACAACAACACAACACTAACAATACCAGTCAGATCTAGTGACATTTAATAGTAACTAGACTCGTCCTTCACTGCGCGTCTCTAGCATGCACAGTCAGCTACCTATGTATTCCCGGCGCAGACGTGTGGGAGGCGATGAGTGGTTCATAAGACGGACAGACATACACAGCAGCATCCAGCGTGAGCCACACAGCACACAGCACCCAGGCGGCTCGATGATGCTGAAGAGCGAGTGCAGACGGTAACTTTTACGCAGGATTATAAACGTGATGCTCCCACGAAGAGAGAGAGAGAGAGAGAGAGAGAGAGAGAGAGAGAGAGAGAGAGAGAGATAGAGAGAGAGAGAGAGAGAGAGAGAGAGAGAGAGAGAGAGAGTAGAAGAGCGAGAGAGAAGAGAGAGAGAGAGAGAGAGAGAGAGAAGAGAGAGAGAGAGAGAGAAGAGAGAGAGAGGAGAGCCGCCGCACGAGTCATTCACAAACACCATATGGACAGAACGAACACACACACACACAACCAGCATCGTGCAAAGCATCACATATGCGGGCAGCTACAGTTACCCACACGCCCACAGTGGCGCGCGCGCGCGCAGCACACGCACACCGCACTACGCGCACAACACACAACACACTACACCCCCACACACACACCACACACACACACACACAGTGACCTTGCCTTCAGGCCTCGGATCGTTTTCCACACACTAGATCGATATGCTGCCGTTACTGACACGCGGTGCTGCCCATCCCTTCCCCACCCCCCCTTTTCCTTCCCCCAACCCTGCCTCATGCCTGTCTCTCTGCCTGCATGTATAGAGTTGTCTTCTACGCTGTCACACAATAAAAGCGACTAACTCTACTACTACTACCAACTATTCCTACCACTATTACTACTACTACTACTACTACTCTACTACATAAAGACGCCCTTTGGATGCAGGTTCGTGTTGGATTCATTGATTGGCTTTCATTGTTCCGCGTGTGTACGGGTGATGCAAGAAGCTTTCAACTCCATCACCAGCACACGACAGAACCACTCATGACCAACTATCTATTGATCAGAGTTTTTTACTATTAACAGGTGTGAGACAGCTTTCACTTGATACTTTCCCTGACCACTCAACACTCCCTGTCCTGATGTGGCTGAGGAGGCAATCATGATAACCATTATTTACTACTGGTGCGAGAATAATTCACTTTAATGGACAGACAGACACACACACACACACACACACACACACACACACACACACAAACACACACAACACACACACACACACAGATAGATAACAAGCTGCAGGAACAGACAGATAGACAGACACCCTCGCCTCAGCACGCGTCTGGTTGGTGAGTCGAGATGAGGAAACTCTGAAGTGGTGACACCGAACAGCTGACTGTACAAAGTTTAGGAGGGCTAGTATTTGGTGGGGAAGTAACACTGAGATGATATGATAATGAAGAAGAGGAGGAGAGGAGGAGGAGGAGGAAGAGTCTGTTATGCTTCCATCACTCTCTACCTACTCATGACGAAGGAGTGAAGGAGTGAAGGATTAGGATGCATTGGACATAGGACATGCACCAGGCATGCCGCGGCTATCAGTGGGGGGATAACTTGTCATCATCATCAGCAGCAACCTTAGGCCGCCGCGGAGGTCTATATTCTGGCTAGCCCTTAGAGTAGCGGCTGGTGTGTTCCGGTCGTGGGGAATAACCGTCCTACAGCGGTGTCCCCCGTGTCCTTTTAATCCGATGTAGAAATGTTTTAATGTAAGTAAACCATGGCGACATGATCAGGAAATATGCATACACTTTATTCATAGTAATTATAATGTATGAATAAACAGTACACTTATAATGGATAGATATATATACAACTTATAAAGAAACGTGGCATACATATTTTACGGTGTTGCTAATAAAAAGCAGTACCTATTATGAATTTCCCTTTCTTCTGGATAATGCATCTTATCATCAATAAAAACTTCACATATGACATAGATGTTGCCAGATACACGATTCGGGCCTCATAAATTTTTAATTTTTTAGATACGAAATTGATTTGAATTTGCGCGGCAAATCTCTACACGTGTGGCACCTCTGTGGACGGTTATTCCCCACGACCGGAACCCCCAGCCGCACTCTAAGGCTAGCCAGACTATAGTATGGCATATAAATAAGCCACACACCGGATCATCCTTACTTAATGAAGACACTACACCAGGGGACCCAACGTTGCCTTCTATACTGTCACGCTGCCTCACTCGACTCTCTGTTCCTTCCTTTCATCCTCAACGCATCCTTACCTTCTTTCCTGCCTTCCTTCATTCCTTCCGTCTACTTAACAACGCTTCTCACTCTCTTACCTTACTTAGCTTCCGCCCTTCACCCCTCCACCTACAGTACACACACGCTGTCCCTCCACCCCTCCCCCGTACAGCCTTGTTGCATTGGGAGCTTGTGAGTGTTTTTGTAGCTGTTTGGTCCACTGGATTGATGATAAAAATCCGATTCCGTTTTAAGTTATTTTTAGTTGATAAAATTTAGATATATATATTTAACAAAAATTTTGAATAACAATAAATTAATTGTATATGTGCACTGTTCGAGGACAGTGCACGCCAATTTTGATGTTGTTTGCTGGACCTGCAGTCGCACATAATAAATAATAATATTATAAAGAAAAAACATAAATAAAGTTTACACAAAAATTATAAATGAAATAATGAAAAATATAATAAAAATAAAGTTTATATAGTATGGCTTTGTGACCCGTGTTCTCAGGGAACGGGTATCTCACGTTTCTCTTATGTGTGTCGGGGAGACTGCTACAATACTGCTATCCCCCCTAGTGACGAGGAAGGGAGGAATGATGTCAATCCTGTGGATCTTGTTCGCCTGGGAAGAGGTTCTCTGCGTTGGGCGGAGGCTGGTGATGACCGTTTCGACTGCGGTGTGGTAGCTGGGTTCCTTGTAGCGGGCGGTTTGCCGAGAGGATGTAGCGATAACGGCAAGTGTGGCAGATGGGGCCGGACGAGGTCAAGTGCCGATCACCATGGAGGCTTGACAGTCGGTGCAGGTGTGGGTCCAGGTGAAGTCCCCCCAGATGTGCCGTGAAGCTCAGATGCCAGGGTGAGGGGTCGTGAAGCTGACGAAAAGAGACGATTTGCATCTGTAGTTCCATCAGCATAGAGCGACCTTGTGATGCTGGGAGTGTGAGAAGACGACACGGCAGTGGAAGAGGGCGTCTGCTGGAGCGTGTTGTCTGCACCGTCGTACTGTGTACTATCCACGGGGCGAGTATTGAGTAAGCCCAGGCGATGAGTATTCCACTAGGGTGATGAATATTCCACTAGGGCGGTGAGTGGCGATGGTGAGATCACTTTAACGCCGCGAGGCGGGGGGTAGCGGGGTTGAACATGATGACGCGAGAAGGCGTCAGAGGGTGTAGAGTGCGTGTGAGGCTGCTGCTGAAAACGCAGTAAGAGCTCTCTGAGGGGGTAAAGGGGCCGCGCTCATGCCGTGCGCATTAGGCCGCTGGGGACGCAGTGTAGCATTGGGGTGCTTGTGATGTTTGTAGCTAGTTGGTCCACTGGAGAAGTGAGAAAACTCAGATCCAGTAAGGTTATTTTTATTGACAAAATTATAAATGTATATATAAAATAAATAATATAGTAACAAACTTGAACAATTGTATATGCCCACTGTCTGAGGACATGCGCGCTAAGTTTGATAGGTGTGCGCTGGTCAGCAGCGCAAACAAATATATAATAAAATTATAAAAAAAACATAATAAAGAACATTAATAAGTATAAGTGAATATTGAAAAATATATAATAAAAATTAAAGTTATAGTAAGTATTGTTAAGGCAACACATTGCTCACTCAGAGCTGCATACGCACGCACGTTCTTCATAATGGTGTGTAGGGGAGACTGCTACAATTATTCCCCCCCTAGTGACGAGGAGGTAGGAAGGATGATCATCCTGTGGATACTTGTTTCGCCTGGGAAGAGTTCTCGCGTTGGGCGGAGGCTGAGTAGATGGACCGTTCGCTGCGGCTGGCGGGTGGTTTGCTTTGAGTCCTGTAGCGGCAGTTTGCCGGAGTATGATGATGGTAGCGGATAACCGGCAGTGTGGCAGAGGGGGCCGAACGGGGTCAAGAGTGCCGAAATCACCATGGAGGCTTGACATCGGTGCAGGTGTCGGTCCAGGTGAATGATCCTCCCCGATGTGGCCGTGAAGCTTCAGATGCCAGGGGTGAGGGTCGTGAAGCTGATGAAAAGAGATGATTGCATCTGTAGTTCCATCAGCATAGAGTCGACCATTGATGGCCTGGGAGTGTAAGAAGACGACACGGCAGTGGAAGGGGCGTCTGCTGGGAGCGTTGTTCTGCCACCGTACTGTACTATCCACGGGCGAGTAGAGTAATCCACAGGGCGATGAGTAATCCACAGGGTGATGAATAATCCACAGGGCGGTGAGTGGCGATGGTGAAGATCACTTTTAACGCCGGGAGAGCGGGGGGTAGGGGTTGACGATGACGCGAGAGGGCGTCAAGATGTGTGTAGAGGGTGCGTGAGGCGGCTGAAGGACGTAATAAGGCGTCTGGGGGTTGTAGAGGCCGCGGTCATGCGTGCGCATTAGCGCTGAAGACGGCAATAGGGCGTCTGAGGGGGGAGGGCATTAAGCCGTGCCGATGACGCAGTGAGGGCGTCTGAGGGGGCACTGAGAGGTGCCAGGGTAGGGTGGGAGGGAAGAGGACCTTACAAGTGACAGCTACACAAGTGTGTAGAATATTCCCGTCCGTCGGGCTCATTTCTCACTAACCCCCATAATGGAGGTGAGACTTTTTGCCTTGGGAGTGTGAAACGAATGATAATCTGTAAGACCCCAGGGCCCTGCTCACACTAGGATACATGTGCTCTTTGTTTAGTCACAGGCAGTAATGTCACTGTTTGACCTTAGCTCCTCTGGGTCATAATTGTTGCATGAGTGCTTTTGAGTGTTTGTAGCTAGTTGGTCCACTGGAGAATGAGAAAACTCAGATCCAGTTAAGGTTATTTTATTGACTATAGAATGTATATATATAATAAATAGTAATATTTGTTAACAAGACATTATACAATTGTATATGCGCTCTGTCTGAGGGATCAGTGTGCGTGCCTAAGTTGACATTCAGTGATTGTGTGTCGCTGTCGTGCTCAGCGCAAACACGCACAAATATATATAATATAATTTATAAAAGATAAAAACACTAAATAAGAGAACATATAATAATATAGTTAATATGAAGATATTGGAAGCAAGATAATATAAAAAATAAAAGTGTTTATGATATATGTTGGTGACAGCTCAACACAGTTCTCAACCAGAGCCGCTGTAACCGCCTCCGTTCTCTCTAATGTGTGGTAGGGAAGACTGCTACAGCAGTAAGTGCGTCTGAGTGGGGCAGGGTGCATAAGCTGGCCGATGACGCAGTGAGGGGCGTCTGAGGGGGTAGAGGCCGCGCATGCGTGCGCATTAGGCCGTTGAAGACGCAGTGAGGCGTCTGAGGGGGCACAGAGGTGCCAGGGTGGGTGGGAGGGGAAACCCTACAGTTCGCTACACAAGTGTGTAGATATTCGCCTGTCCGTCGCTCTTCTCACGAACCCATAGATGGAGTGAGACTTTTTTGCCTTGGGGAGTGTAATAAAGGCGATGAATCTGTAAGACCCAGGCCTTCACACTAGGAACATGTGCTCTTGTTTATGCACAGGCAGTATGTCACTGTTTGTGACCTTAGCTCACTCTTGGGTCACCATATTGTAGCATTGTGAGCTTGTGAGTGTTTGTAGCTAGTTGGCCACGTGGATAATGAGAAAACTCAGATCCAGTTAAGGTTATTTTCTTTATTGATAAATTTAGATTTATATATTTTAACCAAAAATATTTGAATAACAATTATAAATAATGTATATGTGCACTGTCTGAGGAAAGTGCACGCCAAGTTGTGTTGTTTTTGCTGGACTGCAGCGCAACATATAAATAATAATATTAATAAAAAAGAAAACATAAATAAAGGTTTACAACAAAATTATAAATGAAATAATGAAAAATATAATAAAAATAAGTTATATAATAGTATGGGCTTTTGTGAACCCTTCTCAGGGACGGGTATCTCACGTCTCTATGGTGTGTAGGGGGAAGACTGCTACACCATCACCCTCCCTCTGTAACTTCCCTACCACATCCCCCCCAACACACCTTCCACACCGTCACCACCCGTAACAGCAGGTCCTCACGTAACACTGCAATAAGTCCACAGCGTTCTCACAGTCCCGTTACGTTAATACTTTGTGACGACCCCTACGACCTTGCTACTCAACGAGCTGTTCCTAAATGTGGTATCCAATTGTAACATTACTACTCTATACCTTAACAACGTAGTTTTAAGTTAAACTAGCCGTAACTACCCATTATTTCCTCTCAAATTATGATGAGCAAAATGTTCAGTGTTTATAGCCTTATTAAAATTTCATATATACAGTAGCTACATTATTATACATTATACAAAAACACTTCAATCAAAATGTTCCACCTGTACTCGTATTATGAAAAAATATATAAAACAATTCATATTAAATATCCTGTTAACTGTGAAAAAATTCACGCACATTTTCTTTCACCGTCAAACAGCTGGAAAAACAGAGTCCAAACTACAACTACACCCATCACTATATTATACCTACTACTACAACTACCACCACCACTATTACTACTACTACTACGACACGGGCAGGCCCAAGAGCTACAGACACTTTTTTTTTTTTTTTTTTTTTTTTTTCCCCCAGTCGAACACAGCCTGGGGATACAAAGTCGAAATCACCAACTACTACTACAACTTAACACAACACCAAGGCATCGATATAGGCAGACAGACGACACGCCCTTGACACTGTAACGGCTAAACCCTTCTTGGTGTGAATATCATGACAACACCTCGACGGAGAAGCAACACACCTGAATTTACTACTTTTCAATTATGAAGTGTCACACATTACACCATTAACTTAACACCATCTTACCAGCTGCCTTGGAGGACGCTAAACAAACCAACCAAACAAACCTACCACTATTTTTTTTCCTAATTAAAAGGGTACTGGCTAAGGGACACAAAACTCATCCATACAGGTGTAATACGTGAACAAGAACACAGGTTAATTACCAAACACCTGTAATTAAAACTTCGAGAAAAGGTTAACGATGCTTTCCTTCCTCCCTAACACAGAGTGCATCAGTAACAGTCGTGTGGGGTTTGCGCCCAATAATAAGCCATTGCTTAATATACTTACTCCACCCACCATCTTGTGCCTAGTACCTACCTGGGGCTCGCCTTCTAAGTGAAAACCCTGTAATTAAGGCTAAGAGGGCTAAGTGAGGCTCAAGGTCAACCCCAAGCTGGTTCGGTAATATCCTTCCTCCTTCCCTTTTTATTGTTCCTACCTGAGGCTCACTTTCCCCAGGTGTGCTCAGGTGAGCTAGGCTGTTTTAAATCAAAAAAGAAAAAATTTTTTAAAAAAAATAAAAAAATTTAAAACAAATTAAAAAAATAAAATTAATTAAAAAAAAAAAAAAAAAAAAAAAAAAAAAAAAATAAAAAAAAAATTAAAATTTTAAAAAAAAAAAAACCGTACAAACACAAACACAAACACACCTTCTATTTGTGTTTGTGCCACGACCCTGTTTTTGAATCAGGAAACAGCAAATGACACAGCATAATGATGATGTGGTGGGTTGTGTGTGTGTGTGTGTGTGTGTTTGTGTGTGTTGTGTGTGGTGTGTGTGTGTAATTGATAACACGATATGGTATTGTTGTTGCAGGGGAAGAAAGAAGGGAAAAAAAAAGGTGTTTTGTCGTTACCCTCTCTTAGTAGGAAAGTGAATGTGTGATTGAGTGCGAGGGTGGGAGAAGTAATGGTGTGTGTGTGTGTGTGTGTTGTGTGTGTGTGTGTGTGTGTTGGTGTGTTTGTGTGTGTGAGAGAGAGAGAGTGCAGGCGCCCCCCAGTCTGGTATCACAAACCGGATATAAACATAATTTGCATCGCTAACACACACACACAACACACACACACACACACACACACACACACACACACCACATCCCTCCCCCCACCCCCCCTACCTCACATCTCCCAACACACAGACCGTCTCAAGAACCGATAACACACATCGTAACGATAGATAACGCAGATAACATAACATCACACACACCACACACACACACACATGACAGCCGCGTGTGTGTGTCGTGTGCGCGCGTGAGGGTAGACAACTTAACCGTATAATCTTGCACACACACACACACACACACACCACACACACACACCACACCCTTTCCTTACCTTTGTATAGGGGTGTCCAGGCCGCCGTGTGCCCGCCGCCTCCACGCTCGACAGGTGTATATCCACAGGTGTTAATGAAGCAGCAACGTTCGTGGTAACAATAGAGTGTGTTAATAAGTTGTCACACTCAACCCTCACACTGACACACGCACTCAACGCGCACGCACGAACTGTAATCTAGGTTGAGTTACGGGTCTCACACAACGACACACACTTTTGTTTGAACGCAATTCTACATAATCACTGGTCACAAGGTACTCACAAACGGGAACGCGGCACTAACACCCTCCCCCCCACACACAACGTGCGTTACTAACTGGCGTCTGGTGTGGCATTTAAAAGTGACGACCGTCAAAAAAAGTGGCGACATCGCTTCTGCGCATGCGCTGGGAGTAGAATGTCGTACTGCTGTCGGCAGAATGTTGAGGAGATGATGGTGGTTGGTCATCACTACAGTCGCTCGCTGAACGCGATAGAATGAGGAAGAGTTTGTCATTAATAAAGTTATGTAAATATGCATGCACCACTTCATTTCTGTTATATATTATATATATATATATATATATATATATATATTATATATATATATTATATATTATATATATATATAAACGAGTGGTGGTCAGGTGCAGATGAATTGTATATTGACAAGTGTAGAGTAATGAATGTTGGTCGGAAAATGGTCAATTTCCAGTTTCACCTAACCACGATTTTCTAATGCGCCTCGTGTTTTTCTGATTCATGTAATGAATTGATTGATTTTCTATCTCTTCTGTCGCAAATGGCTAGTTTTCAAACAATGACTGACTTTTTCAAGTCATGCCTACCCCTCATCCCCAATGATCTGATCTGTGGGAAATCGGGCGCCCAGCTAGGAGGATATACGTGAGTTCTAATTAGGTTGTGGGGTCTGGGCTTGCCTCCTCAGTCAGAGGTTACTACGTGATTCTGTTTTAGGTTTGTTAGGTTTGGGAACTCTGGGGGGCTTGTCCCGCCTATAAATTGTCCGGGAAATCCTCACAACAGGTACAACATAAGCAGATAACACTGAATAGATTAGAATGTGAAGAAAATGTGGGTGTACTGGTTAGCTCAGACCTCCATCCCAGAAAACAATGAATGAAGCTAGAAATAGGGCTAATAGGTTGTAGGATTCATTACTAGGAGTATTAAAAGTAGAAGTGCTGAGGTTATTCTGAAGTTGTATTTAGCGTTAGTCAGCCCTCACCTCGACTATGCAGTGCAGTTTGGGTCACTGTATTATAGAATGGATATGGGATTGCTAGAGCCAGTGCAGCAGGAGGGTGACCAAAATGCTACAAGGGAATTCGTATTTTAGTTATGAGAGGAGACTAAAGCTTTTGAATTACACTCACTGGAGAGGCGTAGAGTAAGAGATTATCTGATTGAAGTATTTAATGGGTGAAGGGTTTTAATAAGGGAATGTAGGATAGTTTTTTGCGGTCAGTAGTCAGGATAGAACAAGAAATAACAGATTTCAACTGAAAAATATAGATTAGGAGAAGAAAAAAATAGACAGAAATGGTTTACAAATAGGTGGTAGATGATTGGAACAGACTTAGTCAGCAGGTAGTTAGTGCACAGACAATAGGGAGTCTTTAAAAGAAGACTAGACGGCTTTATGGATGGGGACGAAAGGTGGGTGTAGGTAATAAAGGAGTATTGGAGTAACAGAATTACCACGTGTAGGCCTCCGGCCTTTTGTAGCTTCCTTATATACTTCTTATGAGTGCCCGACGAGCACGATCATTGGATGCATATCCCTAGCTAGTATTGTCACCAGATCACGCAGTACCAGGCTCGCTCGTGCTTTCTCGATTATGGCCTCATCTACGCTCATGCCCATGACCCACCTTCCATTCGTATGAATTGGAATGCGAACTTGTAACAATGTTTTGCCGTCAGGCACTGCCTACTTGTGTGGTTGGAGCCTAATGGCAGAGAAGAGTATCAAGATACCTCTCCACTCTCTCATAAACCTCTGTAGACACATACTTTTAGGAGTGATAAGCGGATATTATTCTATTTGAATTCTTTAATTTTCTATGTGCATTGAACATATCCCTGGAACAACTAATTTAATTTTGACTAGGAAAACATGTGTTGGTTAATTAAATAGAATAGACATAAACAGTATATTTCTAATTAATCCACAGCATGTATAGCAGTTCGTCTTAATAGATGTCCTTGAACATTAACTATTAATTCCAATTTTACAAGGGATACTAATTTTTGGGGCTAATTAAAATGCGCGTCAACACAAGAAATAATTTAATAATTCCTCTACATGTACAAATCCATTGTATGTATGTATGTATGTATGTTTGAATCAAGAGAGGTGCTCGTGTGTAAATACAACATATGTCTTTAAATATTTCATTTTATTTTTATTTTTTATACATTAAAAGGGTACTGGCCAAGGGTTAAGTATGTTGTTTGTGAGGAAGATATCTATAACTGCTGGTGCTGGGTGTTGGTGGAAGTGGGTGAACATCACACCAGGCAATGGTGGTGTTGCTTGTCACTGGGAATACAATCAACTTAGGGATATATATATATGCATATAGCCTGGAAAAAGTGGAAAAGAGGCAAGAAGATATAGAAATTAATATGATAGAAAACATTAAGGAAAAAGCAATAGAAACTATACAGGAAGACTAGGAGAGAAAAAAAAATATATATAGTGATATTTAACATACCTGAAGCAGAAGGAGAAAACGAAAGAGAAAAGAAATGTAATGACGTCTTCTAAATGTAACGACGTTTGTGTTGTTTGAATAGATATTGTCACGCCCCACTTGTTCCCTTTTTCTCTCACCAGGTACTAAAGACAAAGTATATGCACAGAGTCTTGTTTATTCAAAGACACAATTGATGAACACAGATGTAAATGGTAGCATGCCTTATAA
>JAPQNM010001728.1:55000-60000 GCA_029783475.1 Metacarcinus magister | reverse complement strand
TTTTCCCCTTCCATCCCTATCCATCCACTTCCCACTCAACATTCCTCCCTACCACTTGCAACTCCCAACTTCATCATTCATCTTCCACTCCCCCTTCCATCCTTAGTCCTTCTCACTTCACTCTGCGCTCTCATCCATATCCCTTCTCTCTCCTCTCATCCACCTCCATTCCGACCTCGTACTCTCCATTATCCCTCCATCATTGACTCTTTCACCCCCTAACCACATCTTCTTCAATCCCTACACGCCCTCCCCCTCACTCCCAACAATCGCCACTTCCCATCATTTCCCCTTCTCTGTTCACAGCACTACCCTTTCCCCTCCCAACTTCTCTCCATTCTTCATCCCGTCCCCCTCCCCAATCTTCCTTCCATCCATACCTCTTCCTCCCTCCCCACTCACACCTTCCATCCTTACACCATTCTCCGTCCCCACTCTCCTTCTTCCCGTACCCCTTCCCGCCCACTCCTCTTTGTCAGCACTTTGCCTTCCAAGCTCACTCGTCGAACGTTCCAACCTTCTTCACTCTCCACTATCTTCCTTCTTGTCTACCTCATCCTTCCTCCCCACTCCACCTTCATTCTCTTCTCCTTCTGTTTTCCCTTCTCCAACTCCCCCTTTCATCCCTTCCCCTTCCTTCCTCCCCAATCCCACTTCCATGCCAGGAGTCCCTTCCCTGCTCAACATTCCTTGTCCATCCCTATCCTTTGCGCCCCTTCCCACTCGTCCTTCCATTCTTACCCCGTCCCACTTCCCCACTTCCTCTCCATCCCTACCCGTTCCTCCTCCGCTCCACTCCCCTTCATGTCGCTTCTCTTCCATCTCCCACTCCCTTTCATCATTCCCCTTCTCCTTTCCAATCCCCCTTCATCCCTACCCTTTCCCTCCTCCCGACTCTTTAGTCTTCCTTAAGCACCTTCCCCCTTCTCCCTTCGAATCTCTATCTTCCCTCCTTACTGCCACATACCCACTGCACGCCTTTCCATCCCTACAGAACATCTCCACCATCCCCACTCACATCATCCCTACCGCCTTCCCCACGTCCTCATCTTCCTTGACAACCTATCCCTTCCTACCTCCCCACTCCCCCTTCCATCCCTTCACCTGTCCTTCTCCCCACTTTTCCTTCATCTCTACCGCCCTCTTGCTCCGACACTCCAACTTCAATCCCTACTTTTTCTTTCCTCACTTCCCCTTTCCCGCTTGCCTCACTAGAAACTCCCCTCTCTATTTTTACTTCCGTTCCTCCCTCCCACTCCGAGCGTCCATTGCTACCTATTCCCCGCTCCGCACTCCCCTTCTATCCTTACCGGCATACTCCTCCCCTATTCACTTCTCCATCCTTATCCTGTCCCCTTTCCCCTTCCTACCAGTCCCTACTCCCCTTCCATCGCCTACCCCTTCGCCCCTCCCCACACACACACTTCCATCCTTCCATCACTTCCCCGCCTCACTTCTTCCTTCAATCCCTACGTCTCCCTCTCTCTCTCCCCCTTCCACTACTTACGCCTTTCACTCTCCCAACACCCCTTTACATACCTAACCTCTTCTTCACCACTCCCTGTTCTATCCTTACCCCTTGGTCCCCTCCCATTCCCATTCCATTCATAGTCCTCATCCTATCCATCCTCAACTCTCACTCTTTCTTCAACTCGATTACTGTCGTCCTCCCGCCCCATTCTTTCTTGCATCTCTACCACTTTCTTCGCGCGTCCTAACTACTGTCCTTCAATCCTACACCTTATTCTCTCACACCACTCCCTTTCCATACTAGCCCTTTCCTTCCTCCCAAACGCTTCCATCCCTACACATTCCCCTATCCCTACTCTCTATGCCACTTCTTAAACTTTACCCCCTCCTACTACGACTCTCCTTCTACTCCTTATCTTTCCACCTCTCTCTATTCTCCCTTCCATCCTACCCCTTTCCCCTCCTAATCCCGCCTGCTATCCCCTAACCCATTCTTTGCATCCCCACTCTTCCTTTCATCACCTACCTCATCTTCCCGCTCCCTCTCCTTCATCCCCTTTCCCTTCTTCCTCCTACTATCCCTTCTCCTTCCTTCCTCACTATTTCTATACCTCCCTCTCCACTCACTCATGGGCATTTCTACTCCTTCCCTCCTCCAAACTCCCCCTTGCATCCTTACCCGTATCCGCCCGTGCCAAGTCCCCCTTCCATCACTGATCTTTCCCTCCCATCCCCATTCTTCTCTATCCTTCCATTGCTATTCCTCCTCACCACTCGTCTTACCATCCATACACCTTCCCCACTTCCCACTCCCCATTCCATCCCTATCATTTCCCCCCTCCAAAGTCCCTCTTCCTTCCCTACCTCATCCTACTTCCCCACTCCCCTAAATCCTTACCCCTTCCCTCTGCCCATTTATCCTCCATCCTTATCCATTTCTCCCTCATGACTCCTCACCTCCCAACTCCCCAAGTCCATTCTTACCCCTTACTTTCTCCCCATTCCCCCTTCAAACCTTACTTTTCTTCCTACTCCCCCTTCCATCCTACCTCTTCCTCCCTCCCACTCCTTCGTCCTTACCCGTTCGCACCCTTCCAACTCCCCTTCCATTCCTAGTCTCTTCCTCCCTCTCCAGTCTCCTTCCATCCCCTACCATTTCCATTATCTCCCTCCCCCATCCACACCTACCCCTTCTCCCCTCGCAACTCCCCCATCTATCCCTTTCCAATCCAACGTCCCCCTCTCAACTCCCAAAACTATCCCTTCATTTTCAATCCTTTCCTCTGCCCCCCTCCCCACTCCTATTTCTTCATTACCCTTCTCTCTTCCCACTCCTCCTTCATCCCTATCCCCTACTCCCTCCAACTTCCCCTTCCATCCCTACCCTTTACCCCTTCCCACTCACCCTTTCATCTTAACCCTTCCCCTGTCCAACTCTTCCTTCCATCTCTACTCCTTTCCCCCACCTGTCTCCCCCAGCTCCCACTACCCTTTCCATCCTAACCCTTTTCCCTTCACACTATCCTTTTCATCCGTACACCTTGCCCCTCCCCACTACCCCTTCCATCCATATCTTTCCTTCCTCCCCACTTTCCATTCCACCCCTTCCCCGCAATCCCATCCATCTTTACCCCTTCTCCCTTCTCTATTTCCCATTACCCTTTACCCTTCCCCTCTTCTCTATCGCCCTTAACCCTTACCCCCTTCTCACTCCCCCTTTACCCTTAACCCTCCCATCTCCCCGTTCCTTCTCTACCCCTTCTCCCCTCCCCACTCCCCCCTTCTATAAAAAACACTTACCCCCTCCCCACTCTTTTCTACCATCCCTACCACTTCCTCCCTCCCCACTCCCCCTGCCTGCCATATCCCCTCCCTCTTTGCCACACCCATTTCCCTCCACTTCACTCCCTCTTCCATCCCTACCCTTTCCTACCTCTCCGCTCCCCCTTCCATCCCTACCCCTTCCCTCCCTCCCACTCCCCTTCCATCCCTACCCCTTCCTCCCTCCCCATTCTCCCTTCAATCCTACCATTTCCACACTCCCCCTCCCCAATCCACACCTACCCCTTCCTCCTCTCCACTCCCCCTTCCATCCATTCCCTTACCCTGTTCCCTACTCTCGCCTCAATCTCTACCCCTTCCCCCCTCCCCATTCCCATTCCCCCATATATCCATTTCCCACCCAACCTCCCTTTCCTATCTCCCCATCTATCCATTCCCTCTCCACTCCCCTTTCCATCCCAAACTCATACCCTCCCCCCACTCCCCCTTCCATTCTTACCCATTTCTTTTCCCCACTCACCTACTATCCTTAACATCTCCCCACTCCACTTTTCAACCATTCGCCATCCTCTCTCTCTTACCTACTCTCGATCTATCCTTCCCGATCTTCCCTCCCCTCCCTCCCCCTCCCACTTCCATCCCTACCTTTTCCTCCGCCTCACTCCCTCTTCCATCTCTAACCCTTCCCCTTGCTCCCCATTCCATTGTTACCCCTTCCCTCCTCCCACTATTCCTTCAATCCATACCTCTTCCCCTCCCCACTTCCCTTTTGCTCCCTCCTCACTCCCTTTTCAATCCTTCGTCTGCTCCCTCCCCACTCCTCCTTCTTCATTACCCTCTCTCTCTTCCCATTCTTGCTTCAATCCCTATCCCCTACTCCCTCCCAAACTTCCCCTTCCATCCCTACCTTTACCCCCTTCACACTCACTTCTTCTAATCCCTTCCCCTTTCCCAACTCTCCTCCATCTCTACTCCTTACCCCACCTCACTCCACACCTCCCACTCCCCCTGCCATCCCTAACCCTTCACTCCTTCCTACTCCCTTTCTATCCTAACCTTTCCCCTCTCGCCACTCCCCCTTCCATCCTTACCCCTACACCCTCCCTACTCTTCATTCCATCTCTATCCCTACCACTCTCCTACTCCCAACCTCCCACTCCTCCTTCCATGACTACTCTTCCCTCCTCTCCACTCCCCTACCATCCCCACCCCTTTCCCCTCCCTACTCCCAACTTCATTCTTACCCCTTCCCCATACCCTTTCTCCTTCAAATCCATACCCCTTCCCTCCTCCCAGTCCTCCTTCTATCTTACCCCTTCCCTCCTCCCCACTCTTCCTTCCATCCATAACCCTTGCCCAACACCACTCACCCTTCCATCCCTACCCTTACCCCTTCTCACTCTTCCTACCATCCTAACCCTTACATCCTCCCTACTCCCCTCCCATACTTACCTTTTCCCCCATCCGACTCCCCTTCCGTCCTTACCCCTTCCCTTCCACGATCTTCCTTCCATCCCTACCCATCCTCCCTCACCACTCTCCTTTCCCCTTCCCTCCACCAACTCTTCCTTCCATTTTTACCCCTTCCTCCTTCCCCACTCCCCCTTTCCTCCTCCCCACTTTCCCTTCTATCCCTACCCTTCCCACCTCAACACTACCACTCACCATTCCCCCTTCCATCACTACCCATTCCTTACCTCCCATATATGATATATATATATATATATATCTATATATATATATATATA
>JAPQNM010001728.1:20000-47500 GCA_029783475.1 Metacarcinus magister | reverse complement strand
ACACTGAATACCACGCAAGAGGAAAGACACGGTGAGGCAGACTTCACCTAACTACAACTTAACCGGTGAAAAATAACGTTTTTCATTTTTTCTCAATATATTTTAGAGTAATTAACTGTTTCTAACCGTGTATCAGACACAGGTAATCTAGATAAGGGTGGTGATCGCCTCTCTTCTCTCTCTCTCTCCTCTCTCTCTCTTCTCTCTCTCTCTCTCTCTCTCTCTCTCTCTCTCTCTCTCTCTCTCTCTCTCTCTCTCTCTCTCTCTCTCTCCCTTTCCGCCTCTCTCTCCTTTCCACCTCCTTTCCCTCCCTCCCTTCCCTCCATCCTCCACCACTTCATGATATTAATGGTAAGTGCAGCATCGACAAATAAATAAACGGTCAACTACATAAGCTCCTTGACACATGAGACACTGACTAACTATATGCACCAATGCAGCTAAATAAAAAACAGTGTAAGTATATATATTGCGTAATATAATCCAGTAGGGGAGGCGGTGGTACAGTGGTCTAGCGCTCGGGTATGCGAGCTTAGGAGGTTCGAATCCCCGATATTCGCTGACCACTTTTCAATCTTTGATATCACCGCGAGTGGCCAAAGACTACCCAAATTGCTGCCATACTGTCCTCAGACGGGACTAACAACGTATATGCATCTGAGGCTGTAGCAGCGATCAGCCTCGCACGTTCTCGCACGTTCTCAACATATTCAAGAGAGAACGTAAACATTTGAGGCGTCACTATAAAATCTGATAACCCTACGCCAAAAACAGGCGAGGCAAGTCCTTCTGTGCCTCCATTAGCCTACTGGCGCCAACGGTTAATGAATAGAAAAAAAAAAAAGTAACACACACTCGTAACCTGGCGGCAACGACACAAACTAACGGTGCTATTACAGATAAGTAGAGACAAGTATCTCTCTTTGGTCCGTCCAGTGAAAACATATCGGTGATGGGGTAAGAGAGGCAGCGAGGTAATAATCGTATATGACCTTCATGCTACAGCTGACCGCGTGGCGGTGAGCTGTAGCATCACTATTTTTCCTTATGTTCTTTTTGTTGTATTTACGTATTAATTCCTTTACTCACTCACATGAGAGTAAATATAAAGATACAAGGACAGGAAGGCCATGACACTATTTTAATAAAGAATATATTATTTTCTGCGAGAGAGAGAGAGAGAGAGAGAGAGAGAGAGAGATGAGAGAGGAGATGAAGAAGAGAGAGAGGAGAGATGAGAGAGAGGAGAGAGAGAGAGAGAATCTAACATTCACACTTTTCAAGGAATTCTTTCACAGCCTCTATCATTCGTCCATTTGCCACACCATTCAGTCCCAACAGTAGCACCATCCACTCACAACAGTCCTTCCACCCACACATTGATTTCATGCCCTAATTCATTCAGAAAAACTCTCATCATATCCGCACGTGCTCTCTCATACCTCTTGCATTCTAACATCAGATGCACCACAGTCTCATCCAACCCCTGTCACACATCTCACACTCTTTCCTCCTATCCTCTGACCATCTATAGGTCCTATCATTCACTTCCACACACTGCGCTCTCACTCTGAACAGAAGGTCATACTTAGGCTACCATCATACCAAACTTCATGCTTTGGGGCATCTTTCTCCCTATACCACCTCAGAGTTTCCTTTCTACCATCCTATTCTTCCACTCGCTAAGTCCATCCGCTTTCACTGCTCTATCTATCTCCCTTTTCCATTTTCTCTCATCCCACTCTTGCCCCTCTCTGTTTCTATCTGTCATTCCCCTTCAACAACATTCTGTCTATCCTCAGAAGGTCTGTGCACCTCTTAAACTAACATACTATTCTTGTCTATCATTTTCCCACATTTGTTCCATTTTGCTATCTCCTAGAGTCCACAAGTATACCTTCCTTGCTAGTTGTTTCATTTATTCTCTCTAATCTCACTTTATATCTCAGAGTTGCTTTCATCTGCCTTCCCTAAAAGTGCTCCACCCCATATCCCCTCTCAGTGCGTCTACTGCTGCATACCTAGGTGCATTCAGAGCCATTCTAGCTACCTTGTTTTGTCCCACCTCTACCTTTTCTATCTCACTCTCATTCCAATCCATTACATCCATACCATACATGATACTGGGACAGCCACACTCTTCCACACTCCCTCAGTACCTCATACTTGCATGCTCTCATTCCTGCTGCACTCCCTAGGCCACCTACCCATTGATTCGTCATACTATCTTTCATTCTTTGCTCTCTCACATCCATCTGTACTCATCCACACTCCTAAGTACTTGTATTCTTTAGTCTGTTGCAACTCCTTTTCATCTAACATCCAGGTGGTATTACACTCATTCTCTAACCCATTGACTACCATTATCTTACTCTTCTCACTACTGAAGCTCACTCCAAAGTCTCTTCATACCCTCCTATCACATCTAAAACACTTTGTAGTTCTTCTGCCGACTCACTCATAACAACCACATCATCCGCATATAGTAACATGCATATCTTGTCCTCTCCAACTTTCACTCCCACATTCATTCTCTTATCCTGGCAGCTAGCTCTTCAGTATATAAACTAAAAAGGGTTGGTCAGAGGCTACATCCTTGTCTAACACCTTTTTGCTCTTCACCCAGTATGTCTCAAGGTTACCTAATCTACACTTAGCTTCGTACCAACATACATACTTTAACTATGTTACTATTTTCTCACTTAACCCAATCTTCTCTAAAACATTCCATAACCTACTTCTGTTGACTCTATCATATGCTCTCTCTATATCTAGGAAGCACACATACAGTTTTCTACCTCTTTCTTTTTCCTTTCAATCAGTTCATTCACACAAACATATTATCCTCCGCTCTTCTGTTTACACGGAACCCATTTTGTTCTCACCTAACACCTAACTCTCTCAACCCACTTACACAACATTGCATTCAGCACAGCACTAAACACTTCCCTACTGTATTCCCTAGGGATATTGGCCTATAGTTCTTAATCTCACTTCTTACTCTTATGACCTCCTTTATGAATAAGTGTCACACTGCATTCATTCTAATCACTCGGCAATCGCTCCTCTTCCCACACTCTGTTAAACAAGTCAGTACATCAGTCAATCACCACTTAACGCTCCATTTTTCTATACAGATCATAAGGGATATCATACTGGCCCTGCAGCCTTTCCATTCTTCTGCTCTTTACACACTTTCAACTCCTTCTAGATCCTTTCATTCAGCATCATTCGCATACTCCTTACCAGAGGACACACACCCTTCTCTCACATCAAGGGCTTACTCCTCCTACCCAGCATATTCTTCCCCAAAAACCCTTTTAACTGCTCCTACATTTTATCCTTCTCAGTGATGTAAAACTTCACCATTCACTTTCAGACTTTCCACATTCTCACTTTCAGACATTTCTCACCTCTCAGAAATCTAACATCACGTCACACCCTCCTCCAGCCCTTGCTCCCTCAGAAGTCGGGATTTCACACTCCCTTCACGCAGACTTTGGCAGTTCTCATTATCTTTTGCTTTGTTTACAGTCGCTGTTGATTCACATACGCTCCCATGCATTCTGATACTCATGTCTCAGCTTCATCACATTTCACGCCTCTTCTTTCTCAACACGCCTCCTACAGTGTATGTTCAGCCTCTTCGTTCCCTTCTAGCATTGCTAATCCTATAAAGCCCTTCCTGCCACATGACTTACGCGTTCTCCTCTCATACCACTGGTCGCACAGACCCTATTGACTCTCGGCAGCACCTCGTACATCATCTAACAGCTTTTTATTACATATCATCCACATCATGCATACTATCTCAGCCTCCAGTCTCTTTCAACTCAGCTCCACCTGGAAGTTCTCCATCCCACATCTCTAGTCTCCCACTTTATTCTAGTGTCTTCTACCTGCTTATTCTCTTCCACTCAGCATACAATTCCACTACAGCATATTGTGGTCTGAATCTGACCACCAATATCAATCATACCGTCTTCATCTATCTACATACGTGACACACTCTACTCGCATTTTTCCTATTCACCACACAGTAGTCAATTGCAGACTACCTGGTTCCTTGCATTCCATGTCACACGCGCCCTTCTGCTAGGGTCTCATCAGGTTTTCCCAGGTTCATCTCACTCACAAACTCTACCATCATCTCACATTCCCATCACCCGTTCACCTACGCATACCTGTGTGCGATCATGACTCCCATAATAAGCACTCTCTCACCTGCATTCTCTCTCACAACTTTCTCAAAATACTATATTTTCTACTGTTCTCGCTCTGTGAGCGTTTCACTCTGAACTGTCATATACACCACGGCAATTATCATTCTTTCAGGCTTTCCCACAACGGTTCATGCATTCCACTCTCACAGCTAGAATATCTTCACTACATTCACTCTCTCCTACACCCATTTCTTCAACTTTTAAGTTCTCAGCTTTCTGTGGAGGAAGCTACGCCTCCTCCCCGTCTTTCTGTTTCTTCCGTCACTTTCCAATCATCACGTACGCACTAGCAGCATTCTCACATCATCCTTAGCTGCGTTCTGTAAGCCTACCACATCAAAACCCCATTCATCCAGCGCCTTGCACACCTCCTCATACTTTCCCGGTCCCCAACCGTTCACCATTCAGTACACCCGACTCTCATGCGTTTACTTTTACTGCTCACCCGGTCGGAGACTTCATCCTCTGGGTGAGCGCATCACGCTTCCCTCCCACGTCACTCCCGTGTGGCGGGTAAAAGTGACGACCGTCGAAGAAAAAGTGGCGACATCGCTTCTGCGCATGCGCTGGAGTAGAACATGTCGTACTGCTGTCGGACAGAATGTTGAGGTAGGATGATGGTGGTCGGTCATCACCCGTGTTGCCACTCTCGGTTTTTTCACTAGATCTAGGTTGTTTTTGGACAGTGACCTAGGTTTCCTGGGTGTTTTTTTAGTAAAAAGTCCATAATCTAGGTTTTTCTGGTTAACGCTAATATTTATGCATTTTTCTATTCATGCCGTAGCAATAGTTGAAATATTGTGCACAGAGAGTTGACGACAGAGTGACACGTTTTAAAACGCGTCCGCTGCTCCCTGCCTTACCATCAGCGGCAGACGCAGAGAGCAGCGGACGCGTCCTAAAACGTGTCCCGTACGAGTATGACTCGTACGTATACGTATCCCGAGTCTCAGACCTCAGTGCTTCCGCTCGCTGCTAGTGTTAGTACATACGGAGCTCTTTCGAATTTCACCATGAGTGGTGACGAGTGATCAACCTGGTGGCAGTAGTACATACATTCACCACCACGTGTAAAAAAGGCAAACAAAAATGTGGTATAAGCAAGCATTCTCAAACAGGAGTGAGCTAGAAGACAGAGGAATTTTAAGTCAGTGTTTGCGATTGAAAGCTGATCCTTCAGATAATCAAATAAGTGCGGTAGCTGTGCGGTGTGTAGTGACGCAACAATTAAAACCCTGCCGTACGTCACGACTTGTTGAGTCACAAAATCCACAAAACATGCAAAAAACTTCGCTGCGCAAGAGAAACATGATGTGATTGACAAATTTGTGTGAAAACACACACGAACCTGACAAGAAAAGAAAAAGTACATCGTGCTGAATTGCATTTCTTACGGGCTTCATGGCAGAACATGGCATGCATCTCTCAAGCTAATCACTTAATACCCGTAATCAAGAAATGATGTTTCCCGATTGTTCTGATACTGCTCAGAACATGACACTTATGAAAACGAAGGCAGAGCTTATGGATGCAGGATTGGAATCGCATGAGGAAGAAAGCCATGATAGATCCAAAGTGTGTCAACGAAATATGTGTTTTCACTGATAATGATTGATGAAAGCACAGATCAAGTTCAGTGTCCCAGATCTTGCCGTGATGTAATAAGGTATTATGAGGTAAGAAATGTAACGTAACTGATGCTCTGTTAGATATTAGAGAGTTGATGACGCACTGCTGAAAGTCTCTTTTTTCACAAAGCAGTGAAACTTAACCCTCTGTGAAAATGATTGATTCCCGGTCTCCAATATATGCGGCTTTGCAAGGCAAGTCGACCAACTGTTCCTACAATGTTAGGCTCACAAGTGGCTGCCAAGCCTACCTGAAAGTTGAATGTCCCCTCAGTTTTTTAGTACTGGGATGCATTTGTCATTACGGTTTGCCTTATGTGGCCAGCCATGCTTGTTCCACTCCTGCCTTCATTTTTGGAACAGTTCCTGAGCGACATGTGCTGTTATTTGTCACGTGAGCAGCAAGCGGACACACGCAGTTCCAGTGGTCAAGACATTACCAGAGTCCGCACACAGAATGCTTCAAGACTTGCCGAGACAAGAGGCTATCTAGAGGTAAAGTAATTCCCGCATCCTGGAGCAGAGGGATAGCTCTACTTTATTCTCCAAGGGAAATGAAAAATGAAAGGAAAACAGATGCATGAAGCTTGATGGTGCAGGTGAAATATACAAAGTGATGGTTAATCGTGGACACCAAACACATCCTGGCGTTTCCTCAAACTACGTACTAGTAAAGGTGACAGGCTGAACTTGGAGGTTCCGTCCGACACAGTACACGACTTGCACACAACTCAGGGCATCCATGCTGAGAGTATAGAAGCCATTCTTGACATGTTATCAAGAGGATAGTTCTTTGTTCCGAGAGTGTTGTCCGACATCACTCCCAAGACACCCCACTATACAGAGTCAAGAGAAACTCAACCATTGGTGGAGCGATGTACGTCCTGCTTATTAAAGAGCCACTACATGACAGTGATTGCCAGGGATAAAAGATCCTCATAGACTGCCGCAACTCCTAGTAGAACGATGTCTACAAAGAGAGGAAAGAAACGCTTCCCTTGAGAGGACTGCGTTATTTATAGTGCTCTGATGAAAAACATTGACCCTACAGTTTGCTGATATCACCTCACAGAGTACATACATCACGAGTCTCGCAGGCACTTTCCAATGGTGTTAAAGAGAGGGGAATTGGATACTTTAGAAGATGTAATGGTCAGAATCTGATGTATTGCAAGGAAACTGTGACAAACCTAACGCTCACTCAGACACCTACATCACATTCTGGAGTGAACTACACAAAAGTTACGGCGATGGAAATAACAAATGAATTTTCGGAATCCTATCAAGGCTATGTGTGGACTATAGCATTGCCACAACTCATCGGCCTGTGTAGTAGACAAGGGTATTACTCGCAAGTTAATATCATACAAAACGAAGCAAAGTGTAACAGACTTCTGGCAACAACCATCGCTAGTAGACTTCTAGCCAAACAAGCACAATTGCTCGACAAAGTGCAAATGTTTTGTGACTGGGAGCCATCAGCACGCCTAATAAGAGATGTGAAAAGTGGTCGCGTGTCAGCTGCGTGTATGTAGAGAGAATGGTTGCAACAAGCGTCTGAGGTGGCAACACAATCCCCCTGCCATACTGACTCGGGGCCGTACTATTAAAAACCTGGCGGAAGTAAGTCAGGGCGAAGTGGGGCGCACTGGGACCGAGTGACGGCTTCCTTACTTAAAACAGATCCGAACGTTCGCCTGGTGTAAGCGAGCACGTTGATGGTCCGCCACGCGCTAAACATGATGATATCCCGCTTGACATAGACGGAAAGAAAAGTAGCAGAGCGCGGGAAATATGTTTGTTACATCTACAGAATGACAACAAGCATCAACGCTGTCTCCCTTAGGGCAAATCCTGTATGCACACTGTGAAGGGATATGTTCATTGTGATCTCGTCAGAGAACATACTAGGTCATAAATGACCAAACGGTAAATCTGCATAACTATAGCTGCTCGGACGATATCAATATAATATGAATCGTACATAGTTGTATGTATACAACACATTGTGAAGGCTTCAGGCGGTGTTGTTAAACCATTATCTAACTCGGCAAAGCGTCTTTGATTATGTAGAGTTATGTTATGTGCAGTTATGTATGTATGTTGGGTTACTGATTTGAGGTCACGTAGGTTAGGTTAGAATTATGTTGTTAGATTTGGTTAGGTATCTGGTTTGGTTGGTTATAGAAGCTTTTTATACTCATATACGCAGAAAGTTAGCATTTCACCCAGATTTTTTTCGTATATGGCCTGTATTACTTATAATGACGAGTCACAGCCTGAACCTTCACAGGTGTGTGGAGTGCACTCTGTATCGTATGTAGAACTCTCATAGTTATATATCGATATCGTCTGAGCAGTAGGTAAAGAGTCAGTATAGTTTGGTTTACTTACAAACACAACAAGTCTTTTGCGTGCTGGTATATCGTAGGTCATGTATGTACTTTGCTATCATCTCACTATCTTAATAAGGCAGTTACAAGCAATATAATAACAAATAGCATCAGGACTGTTTATACTACAATATTTTTCTCTGAAAGCTATTATTCCTTACTGTTGGCATTAATGACACATGACCATATATACAAAAGGAAATGGCACAATTTAATAGAAAATTAAGGACTACACTACAGAGATTGTTATATTAAGTTTTTAAATAATTTCAGGAAGTTTATTAACAACAATACAAAAATGGATACCATCAAATAGAGACACGGGGAAAAAAAGAACACTGCCCAATGTATGTCATGTTTCATTTCCGTTCAGTAGTGTGTTGAAACATTTATAGACAAGAAATGAAGTGTCAATCACTTATGAAGAACTTAAATGAGTTCATTATCTCCAAAAGAATCCAACTATCTGTACCATTAGATAGCACTAACTGAACTGTAATTATCAGGTTTCAGAGGGTTGTAGTGGTTTCGGAAAGACTAGATTAATATTCGACGAGACTATGCTTTGATAGCCTGAAACCATAAATGTATTTCCTCCTCAGTCAGTCGGCTTCAGCTGCATCAAGACACATTTATATCTCAAGTCTAGCAGTGCATCCATAATCTGATAGATGAAACATATTACGATCTAACATTCATGTAAAATGCTTAGATCGAGCTATATATCCGAACATCACATTTAATTCGTGATGAAAAAATAATTTGCGGACAAAATGTTAAAAAGAAAGTATCCAAATTCATGGATGTGTACAATTTAGACCATAATACACTTTTATTTCCTAACCCCAAACCTACATACTATTAAGGTGGAATTCATGAAATGTATGAGAAAGGCAACGGAAAGCTAGTTTCGACGTAACATTTCTCTTTATGGGCAACACTTTAGTATCATGCATAGGTATACTCTGAAGAATAATAGACTCACCTCCTAGATCTTCTAATTTTACATGCCAGTATGCCAACAGGCTTGGAGACCCCGTTGGGAAAGCGTGGTTCAGGTTTGGAAGTTAGAACCTCACTCTAAGTCTAACCTAACTGAACATGAATGATCATTCTATAATTATAACCAGAGTAGTATACGTCATTAAATTTTGATCTGATTAAACCCCATCTATGATATAACTTTAGTTTGTGTGGCGGGATGCACACTGATAATAATAAACTTTTTTCCTAACAAACCTACCATATTTCTTTAGGGGTGAATTACATCATGAAAATACTATGGAAAGCCCAACCTGAAAAGATAGTTTCAAGTAACATTTCTTAATGGGCAAAACTATCGTACCTATTCACTAGGTAAATACTGAAGAACAAAGCCTCCACCTATCTTCTAATTCTCATTCTCATAGCCAACAAGCAACCTGCACAGATGTTCAGTATAGGAAAAGTATCCTGTGTACTACAATGAAAATTACTTTGTATCGGTGTGGAGGCGGTAAATCATACGTTTAGGCAGAAATCATACACTAAATAAGATTTTAGAAGTTAGTAAACTGATTATAATTATAAACAAAAGTTGATAACTCTAGTAATTTCACACTGATTAACCCCAAAAATAAAACTTATTTTTTAAGTGGGGCGGAGGAGCACAACTGATATTCATCAGGCACGATATCACGCACGCTATAATGCGTATGAGGTTGGTCAGGCCTCTATAGACTAATTTAAGCACGCCATTCCGCAAAACATCAATGAAAACCTGATATATGTGCAAATAGTTCCTAACCAAAAGAAAATTTAATGGGTGGAAAGTCAATATACACTCACCTTAGGTAGTACTTGTTCTTCTCTCTCGTGTGCCTGGCGCGTGTAAGAACTTCGACGGTCATTAATACACATATAAACACGACTATATTTTTCAATGCAAGCTTGTAATGCTCATATGATAATCTTACAATGTGTGTTCTCGACTATCATAAGATATTATTGAAAGTACTTAGACAGACAAATAACCACTAAACGACGAAAAAATGCTTTCGTTCAGGTGTTAGGCGGTCTCTCCTCGCACTCACCGATCCATACTATCCAACCACAGCCCATTTCGCCCTGACGAAGGGCTAGTTGGAGTTTAAAAGTAAGGAAATTATGCGTCGCCCCGCGATCGCCAGGCTAGCCTACCCTGGCGAAAGGATTTTAATAGGACGGCCTCGGACAGCGCACGATCCTCTGCCAGTTCATCTCCACTAACCACAGCTACATTAAAGTAAGTGTCATGAATTACGTTTATTTTATGATGTTAAATTGCCAGTGAGTGTTTAATAAATCTAGGTTTTTTTACAGATTACTTGATGTATTTTAGGCAACTCCATCTAGGTTTCTCTATGGTTAGGGAGTGGCAACACGGTCATCACTACAGTCCGCTCGCTGAACGCGATAGATGAGGAAGAGTCTGTCATTATAAGTTATGTAATATGCATGCACCTTTCATTTCTGTTATATATATCTATATATATATATAGCTATATATTATATATATATATATATATATATATATTATATATATATAAACGAGTGGTGGTCAGGTGCAGATGAATTGTATTATTGACAGTGTAGAGTATGAATGTTGGTCGGGAGAATGGTCAATTTCCAGTTTCACCTAACCACGATTTTCTAATGCGCATCGTGTTTTTCTGATTCATGTAATAAATTGATTGATTTCTATCTCTTCTGTCGCAAATGGCTAGTTTTCAAACATGACTGTTTTTCAGTCATGCCTACCCCTCATCCCCATGATCTTGGAGGATCTGTGGGAATCGGGCGCCCAGCTAGGAAGGGATATTACGTGAGTTCTGGTTAGGTTGGGGGTCTGGGGGCTTGCCTCCCCAGTCACAGAGGTTACTACGTGATTTCTGTTTAGGTTTGTTAGGTTGGGGACTCTGGGGGGCTTGTCCCCGCCTATAAATTGTCCGGGAAAATCCTCACACACAGTACAACATAAGCAAGATAACACTGAATAGATCAGAATGTGAGAAAATTTGGGTGTATTTGTTAGCTCAGACCTCCATCCCAGAAAAACAATGAATTGAAACTAGAAATAGGCCTAATAGGTTTGTAGGATTCATACTAGAGTATTAAAAGTAGAATGCTGAGGTATTCTGAAGTTGTATTTAGCGTTAATCAGACCTCACCTAGACTATGCAGTGCAGTTTGGGTCACTGTATTATAGAATGGATATGTGATTTGCTAGAGCCAGTGCAGAGGAGGGGTGACCAAAATGCTACAACGACTCGTAATTTTGGTTATGAGAGGAGACTAAAGCTTTTGAAAGTACACTCACTGGAGAGGCGTAGAGTAGAGATTATCTGATTGAAGTATTTAAGTGGTGAAGGGTTTTAATAGGGGAATGTAGGATAGTTTTTTGCGGTCAGTAGTCAGGATAGAACAAGAATAACAGATTCCAACTGAAAAATATAGATTTAGGGAAGAAAAAAATAGGCAGAAATTGGTTTACAAATAGGGTGGTGGATGATTGAACAGACTTAGGCAGCAGGTATTCGTGCACAGACAATAGTGTAGTCTTAAAGAAGAATAGACTGCTTTATGGATGGGGACGAGAGGTGGATGTAGGTAATAAAGGATTATTGGAGTAACATAATTACACGTTTAGGCCTCCGGGCCTTTATAGCTTCCTTATACTCTCTTATGAGTGCCCGACGATTCACGGATCATTGGATGCATATCCCTAGCTAGTATTGTCACCAGATCACACAGTACCAGGCTCCGCTACGTGCTTTCCTCGATTATGACCTCATCTACGCTCATGCCCATGACCCACCTTCCTTGGTATGAATTGGAATGCGAACTGGTAACAATGTTGTGCGTCAGGCACTGCCTACTTGTGTGGTTGGAGCCTAATGGCAGAGAGAGTATCAAGATACCTTTCCACTCTCTCATAACTCTGTAGCACATACTTTTAGGGGAGTGATAAGCGGATATTATTCTATTTGAATTCTTTAATTTTCTATGCGCTTGAACATATCCTGGAACAAACAAAATTTATTTTGACTAGGAAAACATGTGTTGGTTAATTATATAATAGACATAAACAGTATATTTCTAATTAATCCACAGCATGTATAGCAGTTCGTCTAATAGATGTCCTTGAACATTAAATATTAATTCCAATTTTACAAGGGATACTAATTTTTGGGCTAATTAAAATGCAGTCAACACAAGAAATAATTTAATAATTCCTCTACATGTACAAATCCATTGTATGTATGTATGTATGTATGTTTGATCAAGAGAGGTGCTCGTGTGTAAATACAACATATGTCTTTAAATATTTCCATTTTTTTTATTTTTTACATTAAAAGGTTACTGGCCAAGGGTTAAGTATGTGTGTTGTGAGGAATCAGTGGGTGAGAGGCCAAGACTTTATCATTGAATTATCCTCTGTCTCTCTCTCTCTCTCTCTCATCTCTATATATATATATATATATATTATATATATATATATATATATATATATATATATTATATATGTGTGTGTGTGTGTGTGTGGTGTGTGTGTGTGTGTGTGTTTATTTTACACATTCTGGAGGTGTAAGATCATATAGCTCTCAATTTTCTAGAATCTAGAGATTAAGAGCTATATTTTTGCATTACCTATTTCTGAGGTTGCTTGATACATTCCGTCTTAAAATCCCCTTGTCGTGTCAGACGAAAGACGACAGAGTGAAGAGACTGTTGTGTTTGTAAACACTGATAACGTTGATGGCTCGGGATTGGTTGCTGTGTTTTGTAAACAGTGTTGTGATTGGCTGGCGAGTACGTCAAGCATCGTGACGTCACTCGTGGCGTGACGTCAGTGAATCTCTACTACCGGGCTACCCTGAAGTCCCCCTTGTGGATGCCTTATAGAGGCGAGGTAGCAGCGAGGTAGTAAAGTTGCGTTAGTTTGTGGCGGCGTTATCTAGCTGCTACCTCCGTTCATGGATCCCAGCCCAGCAGTCTCTGCAATGTTTGAGTCGTGCGGCTGCAGCGAAGAAGGCGATATCGCCACTTTTTCGACGGTCGTGTGTCACTTTACCCGCCAATCCCGCCACAGACCGGCTCAGGGTGAGATCCACGAAAGCACTTACTGCGGCAAGACCTGTGGCTGGTAGCAAGATAACGCCAAGTTATCCACGCAAGAAGGGCTGGGCTAACGCTGGCTTGCGGGGTACAGTGACGTCACAAACAGCAGAAAATGGTGGGTCAAGCTCGCCTCGCATAACTCTATGACCTACTTTCTAACCAGTAGTAACTTTGTCTATTTAACTTTGTCTAGTTGTGTTTCGTGGGTTGAATGAAAGAAAATGTAAGAGAAATGTCAGGTCAAAACATTAATTGGTAGTCCATATAATTATATATTAAAAATAGTTCCTGATCTACAGACATAGGTGGTTGCATGCAAATAAAGCTACGATCTTATGAGAGCGTTGACAGTCTGGCAGCAGCGAGTGCCCCCGCCGGCACCATGCTCCCTACTCTCTCTCTCGTCTCTCTCATCTCTCTCTTCATCTCTCTCTCTCATACTCTGCTCTACTCTCTCTCTCCTCTCTCTCTCCTCGTACTAAGGATACTGTACGTATATAGTTTCCTTGTCCCATACACTAAAATAAATAAAATAAGGTATAGGTATAAAATAAAAAGGGTTAAAGGGTATAGTTACCGTCGTATTTAGATGACAATCCCATGCGTAAAACAGAGAGAGTCGAGAGAGAGAGAGAGAGAGAAGAGAGAGAGGAGAGAGCGAGAGAGAGAGAGAGAGAGAGAGAGAACGGAGAGAGAGAGATATCGTAAATTTACCCTCTATATGATTCTTATTATCATATTGATAGAGAGGCGAACAAGGTACTGCATGTGAACTATTATTTTTGTCAGTGTGAGTGTCTTCTGTCTTTATGCTGGGACGTATAATTAAAATTGTCCACAGCAAGGAATAATAAAATATAAATAATAAGTAACGTAATATATATGTATAAATAGTGTAGTCATATTTTCCTAAAGCGTATGAGATCTTTATAGGTAAAGATATATATATTATTCTTGGAAATTTATATTAAATTCTTACCTATATAGATCTCATAATTTAGGAGAGACATATACTTCTTACCATGATTTATACACAATTCATTAGTACACCTTATTATCTAACTCTTATATTCTTGGCTGTGAATTTTCAATATACCAGCATAACACAGAGAGAGAAGACACTCACTACTGACAAAAATATATTTCATACATGCAGTACCTTGTGTTCCCTTCTATCCACTTGAAACTAACTTTGTTCTAACAGCCTTCTCTCTTATTTCTCCATCCAGCGTTTCCATGTTGTCTATATATATATATAGATATATATATATATATATATATATATATATATATATAATATATAATATATATATATCTATGAATATATATTATATATCTATATATATATATTTTTTATGATTATTATTTTTCTATAGTACAATAATGTTATTTCAGTATTTGTCAGTGTATTTTCTTCATGACTCATCCTTAACTAATCAATTTAGGATATTAGTTTAATGTATATATTATTGTTCAGTGTGTGTCTTTTCTTTTTACGATATTAGGTAAACATTTACAGCAAGGAATAATAAAATTAAGTAATATGGATGACTAATATTGAATAAAATTAGGTAGATAAAATATATTTTCTTAAAATTATGAGATCACTATAAATATATCATCTTTGATACGTGAGCACCTTGGTAACATTTGAAAGACACATTGTATATACACCCAAAAATAGTATACTAATCACACATGTATTATTTACCAAGAACTATATTGCATGGTATTCTTACAGTTATGAGATCACTATAAAATATATCATCTTTGATACATGAGCAGCTTGGTAACATTTGAAAGACACATTGTATAAACAAAATCCCCACCATAAAAATTACAATGCAGCCTTAGGCTGTGTTTACACCGAACGAGTCGAGTCACATAGTCTTGACTCTATATGACTCAACAGTCAAGTTAACACAGTTTTCTAAGTAATTATGTAGGACCCAATCACCAAGGGCATGACTCGACTCACTTACTGTGAATGGTTCCTGCAAAATTACTTAGAAAGCTGTGTTCCCTTGACTGCGAGTCATATAGAGTCAAGACTATGTGACTTGACTCGAATTGACTCGTTTGGTGTAAACGCAGCCTTATAGCCAGAGTTTCAGAGTGGAGAGACACTTAGATAGAGGAGCTGGCGACTAAGGAAACACAATATCTACACATAAAAACTTTATTTATGTGCAGATATGACCTCCTTCAGTGCCGCATGAGTCTCCCTAAGTGCCTCTTTCCTGACCTTAGTTCGAGCACGACCTCCCTAAGAACTCCCGCCATGTCCTTCTGGACCTCCACCAGGTTCTTTGTGATATCCACCAGATTGGACATGTGGTCCCGGGTCTCCTGTTGCATTTGGAGAACCTCCGGCACCAGGCGGTAGTCATCTCCATAACCTGAAATGAATAAAACATCCATTGTTAAATCTTCAAAGTAATCATCTACGTTATAAAACTTGTAATTAGGATTCAGTAATTAAAAAATATATATATATATATATATATATATATATATATATATATATATATATATATAATATATATATATATAAATGTAGGGTGATGGTGATGGTGAGTGAAGTGGTATCTGCCTTGCCTTGCAGTAACGGGCTGTGTGGTCAGTGTTGATCTGCAGGTGGACCAAACCCCTCCGACAGCAGCTTCACTGTTGGAAAACATAATTATATCCTTAGTATGATTAATTTAAGGAACACATTTAACTGAAGCAAATTTAACTGTATATATGGCTTTGAAAACAGAAGTATGTATATACATTGTATGACTTTAACATGCAACTTAAAATGTTGAAAACAAATTGATATTTCCAATACCGTGGAACTGGTATTGTATGTTCAATCCCATCCGAAACAAATATAATGCTGTCACTGGTGTCATCACTAGTTGATGGAAGTGGATGCCATGATCCAGTGACAGTGGTGCCGAGGCCTGCTTCAGCAGTGGTGCCTTGGCCTGCTTCAGCAGTGGTGTCCCGAGGCCTGCTTCAGCAGTGGTGCCGAGCCTGCTTCAGCAGTGGTGCGAGGCCTGCTTCGGCAGCGGTGCCGAGGCCTGCTTCAGCAGTGGTGCCGAGCCTGCTTCAGCAGCGGTACCGAGGCCTGCTTCAGCAGTGGTGCCGAGGCCTGCTTCAGCAGTGGTGCCGAGGCTGCTTCAGCAGTGGTGCCGAGGCCTGCTTCAGCAGCGGTGCCGCATGGCCTGCTTCAGCAGCTGGTGCCAGAGGCCTGCTTCAGCAGCGGTGCCGAGGCCTGCTTCAGCAGCGTGCCGCGGCCTGCTCGGCAGGGTGCCGAGCCTGCTTCAGCAAGTGGTGCCGTTTTAGGCCTGCTTCAGCAGCGGTGTGCCGAGGCCTAGCTTCAGCAGCGTGCCGAGAGCCTGCTTCGCAGTGGTGCGAGGCCTGCTTCGCAGTGTGTGCGAGGCCTGCTATCGGCAGTGGTGCCGATGGCCTGCTCGGCAGTGGTGCGAGGCCTGCTTCGCGTGGTGACCGATGGCCCGCTTTGGCACTGTGCCTGGCGACTGCTTTGGCAGAGTGGTGAGGTGCTAACCACCGCAGATTGGAGATGTGAGTCGGTCTCCTGTTGCATTTGGAGAACCTCCGGCACCAGGCGGTGGTAGTCATCTCCATAACCTGAAATGAATACAAACATCCATTTGTTAATCTTCAAGTATCATCTACGTTATAAAACTTTGTAATTAGGAATCAGTAATTATATATATATATATATATATATATAGGTATATACATAGATATATATATATATATATATAGATAAAGTAGGTGATGGTGAGTGAAGTTCGCGTATCTGCCTGCCTTGCCTATTGCAGTAACGGGCTGTGTGGTCAGTGTTGATCGCAGAAGTGGACATTGAATGGCTAGTGTATTCATTAATTTAATTTTTTAAGTGGGGACAATCCCATGTTTATATCTGCCTACCTATTAGGAGAGTTGTGAGTGTACTCAACACATCTGTGAAGGTTTCAGGCGGACGCTCACGCATTAGTATACCTCGCAAAGTCTGTGAAGTGATGTTAAAAATAGTTAAGTAGGGTTGGTTAGGTTATGTAAAGTGGTATATGTTCGTTAGATATGTTAGGGGAACTTCATAACTTATCAAGCATAACCGTAACCTAACCTAACAACCGTTACGTACCCAACTTTACATAACTACCACATAAGCTTACATAACCTAACATCACACGACTCACAGACGTTGTGCGTATGAAATAATGTGATGCGCACCACTAATCTTCACAGATGTTGTTGAGTACACTATGCTTAATATGTAGGGAAAGAGTAGAAAAAGAAAGAGCGGGCAGTAGCCTAGTTATAAAGAAATCCATTCGTTTATTAGCGGGCCGTATATTTTTCTTGAAAATTACATTACTTCTTCCACTAACTATGGTAGAGAATAAAAAATAGTGTTTACTATTCGCAACGACCGTCGGGACCAATATATTATTAACGCAAATACCTCAAGAGGATGACGTTAGTGAGAGAGATGTGTGAAAGACGTACATCATTGAAGGTATAACGAGATGCACATGAACACAAGTTCTTCATACCTGTCTGATTGCTTTCCTGATAATAGGACCTGGACTCCCCGTAGGTACTATGTTTCTCTACACAAACTGTGAGTTCTGATCTTTTCGACACATGGTTCGTGACACCTTCCCAATCAACAGTAGGAGTGCGCTATGAACTCATGCTTGACACAGTTCACGCGACTCCGTGATCTCGTGCCACGCAAATGCTTCTGTTTGTGCGGTCACCTTGCTGTCAAACTTGGCCTAGGACCACATGCTCATGTTTCTTACCTCTTCTACTATGGTCATGAGCTCTGCCTCGCTGAAATTAGCCTACGAGCTTTTGCGAGCCGGTTCTGCATGTTTTTAGTCTGTCGACAGAGAGACACAAGAGTGAAGAGACTGTGTGTTGTCAAACATGATAACGGATGGCTCGGATGGTTGCTGTGTTTGTAAACACAGTGTTGTGATTGGCTGGCGAGTACGTCCAGCATCGTGACGTCACTCGTGGCGTGACGTCACTGAATCTCTTGCTAGCGGGCTCTACCCGGAAAGTCCCCCTTGTGGATGCCTTATAGAGCGAGGTCGCAGCGAGGTAGTAAGTTTGCGTTAGTTTGTGGCGGCGTTATCTAGCTGCTACCATCCGTTCATGGATCCCAGCCCGACAGGAAGCGGAGTGTACACCGGCCTGCACCCACTCAACGAGTCGTCGGGGTTTCGCCCATCCTGGCATTTCCTGTCGTCGTTTGAGGTGGACCCCATCACTGCCTGTCGTAGAAACGGTTGGTTTCCCAAGACGCTGTCCAGGTCGATGAATGCTGATGTTTCCTTTCTTCTCCCTCATCACTCAGATCTTCATCTTGATCAGTCTCTCTTGGATTTTCTTGTTGGTGGCTTCTTTACATCTTCATAGCTGTTGTCTTCCCTGATCGACGCATAACACCTATGACTGCCACCTTCTTTTCTGGTCTCTCACCGCTTCACGGCTTCCACGACTCACTTCACGGTCTCCTCACACCTTCCCTACCAGGTTGTTGCCACCTTCCTTGATGATCAGCATCCCTTCATCCTTCATCTCCGTGGCTTCTTCTTCTTTAACCCTCTTTGTTTCCACATCCTCGATGCGGGCTCCTCCGATGCTGGTGCACCCACTGCCTTCCTTCACACACTTCACGTACTCAGGGGTTTTCCGCACCATGCTGTCTCCGATGATCCGGATCGGAGCCCTTCTTCTCTCGGTCTGACCTGCGGTTGTCCTGCTGGTATCTGGCTCTGGTCGGGAACACGTGGGCGGCTGTGGAGGCACCTGTGTCTCCGTCTGCACGCTCCTTGTCTCTGTCTGCACGCTCCTTTCACTCCGCTCACATTCCTTCTCTCCATCTGTCGTGCCTCTTCGTCCTTCATCTCCTTTTTCTTCTTCCGTTTTCACTTCCACTCCTCTAGTGTGAGGTCTAAACACATGAGGCAGAGGAAAACTATCTGGTGGTGGGTGAGGACCTGTGTTGGTGGCCGCCTTCAGTCCCACACACGCATGGTGCCACCACTTCTCGCACCTCTCACAGCTCACAGCGGCTGCCCGCTCTCCACCTCCCTCTTGCAGTCGGCACAGGTGCTCTCAGCCATCGTTCAGTCAATTCACACGTCACAGAAGTCGCATAAAGCAAGTATCACAAATATCTGGGAGCCACACAATCACAATCTTTAAAGATGGCGCTAACACAGCCTGTGCTGGTCTGGTCTGGTTGATGTCGGGAGTGTTGCCTTTGTAACGGCACTCCCTTATGTTTTCTGTTGTTGTCCGGTCATTTTTAATGTTCATGTGTTATTAATTTTCTTTTCTTTTCTTTTCTCTTATTTTCCAAAAAGTTTTTATTATTTCCTTAGTTTCTTTTATATTTTCATTTTTGAAAAGAAATTGTCCTATTATTTTCTGTTCGTTTTCAATGTAAGGTTGTTGGAGTCTGGGGCACTTTTGTCTTTTTTCTTGATACGCTGGGCACCATAATATAAAATGAATTAGGTCTTCTCTACTATTATTACACATGTCACACTTTGTTTCTTCTCCTTTGAATCTTTTTCTTACATTTAAGTTTAAGTTATTCGTTCTACATTTAAAGAGCAGCACTGAACATGGTCTGTTATCATATATTTTTTCTTGATGTCCTATTTCTGATTTCCAATTTCTATATATACTTAAACTTTCTTTCTCACTTAATGTTGTTTTCCATTCCTTCGTGTCCCATTCTCTAATTTTCTTACTAATTTCATCATTTGTAATGTTCACCATTCCACTTTCTGTCATCCCTGTCTTCTTCAATGTTTGCACTAGTTCTTTCATCCATCTGTTGGTGTTCTGTTCTTTTGTCACTTCCATTATCCTTCTTAATAAATCATTGCTTTCTTCTTTTACACTATAGTTTAAATATTTCCATTGTCCTTTTAATACTCTTGCCTTCATTGATGTTGCTCCAATTTCCCCTCTTAATGCTGCTGCTTGTGTGTAGTTTGGTGCTCTCAGGATCATTCTGTATACACTGTTTTCAATCCTCTGTAATGTTTCTATTTCCTGTTTTGTTACATCCATAATATTTATTCCATATAGTATTGTTGGTAGGGCTATACTTTTCCAGAAGGTTTTTCCAATTAATATTCTTGAACAGCTTTTATTTATTACTGGGCATGTCATATTAGCTAATTTTCTTGCTTTTTCAATTATATTTTTCTTGTGTTCTTTGAAGCATTTTTTGCTGTCATTTATTATGATTCCCAAGTATTTCATTCTGTCAGTGACTTGTATATCTTTTATCTTTTCTGGTTTATCTTTAAGATTGTAGATTATTATTTGGCTTTTTTCTTTGTTAATTTCTAGTCCATATTTTGTGCTGATGTTGATAGTTTCCTCTATTATTTCGTTTGCTTCTTCTTCATTGTTAGTTAGTAACATGCCGTCATCTGCAAAGAATAGGCACGGTATCTTGAAGGCATCATCTTTATAACCCTTGTCCAGTTTCTGCAACTTCTTTATGATCTCAAATGTTATTAACTTGAAGAGTACTGTTGATGCTGTGCAGCCTTGACGTATCCCGTTTGTCACTTCCATCTTTATTTCTTCTTCTCCTAATTTAATTGTTGTATGGTCTTTTTTATAAAGGGTGGTAAACATTTCTATAATTTTTGGACTTACTGAGTTCTTCATCAATATGTTTATAATTTCTTCTCTTTTAATGCTGTCATATGCTTTTTTAAAATCTATTGCAATTACAAATAGTGGTTTCTTATTTTTATATGATGTTTCTATGCAGTATCTTAATATAAGTAAGTTATTTTCTATTCTGGTACCTTCTGTAAATCCTCCTTGTATATCTTTTCCTTGTTCATTTTTCTTTATATGTTCTTCCAGATACATTCTCACCACTCCCATCATTAATTTATATCCCTGATTTGTTAATGCTATTGGTCTGAGTTGTTTTGCTTTTGGTTTTGTTACTTTGGGGATCATCCTTGTCATAGAGCTTTTCCATCCTTGTGGTAATTGTCCTGTGTCTAGTGTTCCTCTTAAACTTGTTATCATTTCTTCCATCATCTGTTTGCTTTCTCCAAGGGTTTTAAATATTTCACCTTTCAATCCATCTGGTCCTGTTGCTTTGCCACATTTCATTCTTTTCAAACATTTCCTTACTCTTTCTTCAGTTATAATGTCATCGTTTATATTAATTATTCCTCTTTCCATGGTAAATGCCATTTCAAAGTGTTCTCTCTGTGCCACACTACATCGATTCACTTGGTGTACATCTAGGTCTACCTCTTCTTCCTCTCGTTCATTTTTGAAATGTATTTCCTTACCTATTTCTATATTCTTCTTTACTTCCTCATATTCCTTTTCATATTCTGTTTTTCTTTCTTCATTCCACTCATTCGTTATGTTGTTGTCATGTTTTGTGTATACTGTACTCCAGAAGTTTTCTATTTCTTGTTTAATACACATTTTTTCTATTTCTTTCCCGTCTTCTCCATACAGTTTTACTTCATTTTCCTTTTCTTCTTTTCCTTTTAACTTGTTTATATACTTCCACATTTTTCTTCCATTGTCTTTACTCTCTTTAATCTCCGTAGTTATTTTTTCTTCATGTTTATATATTTCTTCTCTGATGATTTCTTGCGTTTTGTGTTTTTGTTCTTCATACATCCTTTTCCATTTTTCTTGTTCTTCTCTGTTCACTGCACTCCTTTTATTATTTCGTCTTTTTCTTTCTTTTATTTCTGTCCGTATCTGTTCAGTCATCCATACTGGTTCTCTTTGTTCTGTGTTCTTTCTTTGTTTCCTTTTGTATTTGCTTTTCAGTGTTTTGTTTGCTGTTATTTTTATCCTTTCTTCTAATTCCTTCATGTTTTGGGTTTTCTTTTCTTTGCCTTGTTTCTCCATCTCTTCTCTAAACACTTTCAAGGATTCTTTATCTGTTCTGTAGTATTCCTTTACTGTCCATTCCTTACTGTATTTCTTCTTTTCACTGTCTACTCGGAAATATATTTCTAGTAAGTTGTGGTCTGACAGATCTATTTCTTCTTTCTCTTCATCGATATTCATTTGTTGGAATTTCTCATACATTTGTTCGTTTATGAGTGCAAAGTCTATCACACTCTTTTGTTCACCTCTATTCCAAGTGTACATTCCTTTACATCTCTCATCATCGTTTAACATTATTAATCTATATTTTTCCATCCACTCAAGTATCATTTTCCCATTTGTATCCAATTTTTGGTCTCCTTTAAACCCCACATGACCATTGAAATCTCCTGTAATCAATAGAGGTTCTTCTTTTCCTTCTATTATTCTTTCAATTTCTTTTCTCATTTCACTGTTTCTTTCCTTATCATTTACACTAAAATATATCACTATTATATTTATTTCCCATTTTCCAATTTTCCCTGTGGTAAAAATCATATCTTTGCTTTTCGTTTGCATTTTTGTTAGTTTGATTCCTTGGTCTTTTCTGTATAACATCATCACTCCACCTCCTTTCTTATCTTGTTTTTCTCTCATATTTTCTATTATCACTACATCATCTTTAAATGTTATATCACTTATTTTTTTCTGTGTTTCCGTTAAGCACACAATACAATTTTTTTCTAAAATTCCTTCTATTTCTATGCTTTTCACTTTTGATAATCCCTGAATATTGATAACCTTAAAATTAACACATTGTTCCCTCTCCTCATGTTTATTTGTTTTCTTTACTCGTCAGTATTCTTCATCTCTTACTTGTATTATCTTATTCTTCCTGATGATCCATTTTCCTCCTCTTTCCCTTTTTTCATTTAGTTCTTCCCTTAGTTTTGCATTTTCTTCTCTTTCTTTTCTTGTTAGATCAACACCTATTCTTAAGTTTTTATATTTTGGGTCAGAAAGGTCTCTCAGGGTAGTGTTCCTTCCAATTACATCCCATTTCTTTTCTACTTTTTTAAATTTTATAATTATTGCTCTATCCTTTCCAGTTTTTTCCTTGCCAACTCTGTATATTTGTTCTGTTTCTGCTTCCTCAACTTTCAGTACATTACTAACTAACTCATCACAGAATTCTTGATCCTCTGTCTCCCTTTCCTTTTCTGTCCTCTTCCTACTCTCTGGGATGTTGAAAATTATGACATTCTTCTTCTTTCTTTCCTTCTCTTCTTTCTCTTCAAAATATTCTACAATATTTTCTGTCACTTTTCTTACTATCTCTTCTTCTCTTTGTTTCCATTTATTTTCCATATCTGTAACTTTTTTCATCAACTTGTCACCCATTTCTTTAATCATCTCCTTGAGGTCATTCCTCATCATGTCTTCTTCATCTATACTATCATGTTTTACACTAACCTTTTTCTTTAAATTTTCCTCCATTTCTTCCATTCTCTTTTGGATCTCCTTTCCTTACTTCTTGCAGTTCTTCCTTTTTTTCTTGATTTTCCTTTCTTAATACTTGTATTTCATGTAGACTCTGCCTTACCTTTGGGCTGCATGCCCGGCATACCCACAACCTTCCTCCATCTGCTGTTAACTCTTCAAACCATTTTTCTCCTATTTTTTCACATAATCGGTGGAACCATAATTTGCAGTGGTCACATTCTAGTCCTTCATCGTAATCACGTACCTTCCTCCTACAATGTGTACATGTTTCTTTCTTCTTTTCTTGTTGTTCTTCGCAGTGTCCACATAGTTCCTCCTGATTTAGTCTTCCTTCATAGTCACACACTTTACATTTCTTCTTCCTTGTTCCTCCTCTTCCTTTAGTATTCATTTTCCCAGTTAATACCTTGTTTTTGGTTGTATTAATCAGTTTTTTTATGTTGTAGACCAACAACAGTGTTGGCGTCCACGAGTCGTCACCCCCGCCATTTTTGACCATCAGCCTGTGACATCAGATCAAGATCAAACCACAACACCACCCAAACTGCCACATTACCACATTCCATCCTGTCCTGCCGTGCCCTTCCCTGCCCATTCTGCTGTGCCCTACCCACCCTGCCCTGCCCTGCCCGACCCTGTTCGCGGCGGCAAACATTCACCCCTCTCCAAGCCG
The DNA here is from genome assembly GCA_029783475.1 of Metacarcinus magister. Taxonomy (NCBI): domain Eukaryota; kingdom Metazoa; phylum Arthropoda; class Malacostraca; order Decapoda; family Cancridae; genus Metacarcinus; species Metacarcinus magister. The sequence continues at coordinate 23,022 of JAPQNM010001728.1, read as the reverse complement.
CGCCGTCATCCGCCTCACCTGCGCCTTAATAAGAGACAGGACAGCTTTCCCGCTTTTCTCCACCAAGGCACGTACCACCCCAAGGATCGTCTTGGCCCTAAACAACACAACAACAACAAGGTGAGTACTAACCACACACACACACACACCACACTCTTGTACTGATGTGTAGAAGGCAGCAGGGATAGAATTAAACCTGAAGATGGTGGAGGAAATTTAAATGGGGGTTGGGGTGTTGTGGTTGGGTTAACCACAACTCATAGTTTATGAGCAACCCCCCCAATATACCCCCCCTTCCTTCGAGTAAGACCACCTATGCTCTGCTGAGTTGTTGAAATGTTCTGAGTGTATATTATATTACTTCATGCCGAACCTTACCAGGGACATGTAACTAACATGACGGTCGTGCGAATAACCGATTAGAATTACATTACAAGACGGTCGTGCGAATAGTCAACAGAAAAATTACATTAGCTGAAAGTTGTGGGAATAGCTGATGAGAACTTATATGCACGACGGTCTTGTGAATAGCTGATGAAAAAGTAATTACACAATGGTTGTGTGAATAGCTGATGAAAAAGTAATTACACAATGGTTGTGTGAATAGCTGATGAAAAGTAATTACACAATGGTCGTGTGAATAGCTGATGAAAAAGTAATTACACGACGGTCGTGTGAATAGCTGATGAAAAAGTAATTACACAATGGTTTGTGTGAATAACTGATGAAAAAGTAATTACACAATGGTCGTGTGAATAACTGATGAAAAAGTAATTACACAATGGTTGTGTGAATAGCTGATGAAAAAGTAATTACACAATGGTTGTGTGAATAGACACTTTGGTGAAATTTTACATCTTCACCATAATGGCATCTGTTTACGTCTGCGTCTTGCGTCTGCACCTCGTCCAACTCCCTACTTTTGGTCATAAGGAACATTTGATGTCTTCTAAATCAACCTAACCTAACATAACCTAAATTAACCAAACCTTAACCTATATTGACAAATAACAGAACCTTGTTCAAACCAAACTAAACTTTATTTTTTGAAGAGAAGGTCTCACAGAAAACATTGAAAATCTCACAAATTAAGAATTTGCAGCGGAAATGTACCTAAGAAAACCTTCCCAAAATGCATCAGTAATGTAAAAATATAACCCTGAATTCTCTAGAGCATTCTGGTGAAGATGTAAAATAATACCAACACTACCATGTGGAATAGTTATGTGCATGACGGTCGTGTAAATAGACTTTTTTTATTATGTGCATGACGGTCGTGTAAATAGACTTTTTTCATTATGTGCATGACGGTCGTGTAAATAGACTTTTTTCATATGTGCATGACGGTCGTGTAAATAGACTTTTTTCATTATGTGCATGACGGTCGTGTAAATAGATTTTTTTTTATGTGCATGACGGTCGTGTAAATAGACTTTTTTCATTATGTGCATGACGGTCGTGTAAATAGATTTTTTTTCATTATGTGCATGACGGTCGTGTAAATAGACTTTTTTTTATTATGTGCATGACGGTCGTGTAAATAGACTTTTTTATTATGTGCATGATGGTCGTGTAAATAGACTTTTTTCATTATGTGCATGATGGTCGTTTAAATAGACACTTCCATTCAAGGTCAGACAAAAACAACACATGCTAATAAGACTTGGAAAGAGGAATACAAGAGGTGATGACAGTAAAAGTTAACCAAATCGAGACCCATATTGGTGAGACTTAAACTGCTTGTGATAAATTTAGGTAAAGATTCGTTTCCTTAACCACTCGATATCTCCTTACCTTTATAATGCACTGCAAATTCAACCTCAGAAACTTGTTCAGATTGCCTCAAACAGTTATGCCGCTGAATTACAAATTAAAAATTTTTTAATTAAAATTTTAAATTTTATTAGGCTACGTTAAGGTTTGGTTACATCTGTTAGATTTAGTTAAGTTAAGGTATGGTTAATTTATATTATGTTATGTTGATTTAGAAGCTATCAAATGTGTTCTATAACTAAACGTATGAGAGTTGTGTGAGGTGCAGACGCTATTTTCTTTCATAGCCACACGCCATTCTGGTGACGATTTAAAAGTTTACTGAAAAAAATTGCTTTGTTGGTATAACTTCCAAGAGCTGCAGTTAAATAAGTGTAACCCAACCAAACCTAACTAAACCTAATGAAACCTAACAACCTAACAAACCTAATGTAACTTTTTTTTTAAATGGTATTTTTTTCTGTAATTCAGCGGCATAACTGTTTGAAGTGATCTGAACAAGTTTCTGAGGTTTAATTTGCAGTGCATTATATAGGTAAGGAGATATTGAATGGTTAAGGAAACGAATCTTTACCTAACCAAAACTTAACTCACATATTAACCTCTTAACTGCCCCAGACCCCTCCAACCTAACCTAAACTGAACTCACATAATAACCTCTTACTGCCCCAGACCCCTCCAACCTAACCTAAACTGAACTCACATAATAACCTCTTAACTGCCCCAGACCCCTCCAACCTAACCTAAACTGAACTCACATAATAACCTCTTAACTGCCCCAGACCCCTCCAACCTAACCTAAACTGAACTCACATAATTAACCTCTTAACTGCCCAAGACCCCTTCAACCTAACCTAAACTGAACTCACACAGGCTTGCTCTGGACACTTAAACGGTTGTAGCCAAATAAAAAAAAACTGCTCCAGTTTAGGTTACCTAAACTGAACTCACTAATAACCTCTTAACTGCCCCAGACCCCTCCAACCTAACCTAAACTGAACTCACATAATAACCTCTTAACTGCCCAAGACCCCTTCAACCTAACCTAAACTGAACTCACACAGGGCTTGCTCTGGACATTTAACGGTTGTAGCCAAATAAAAAAAACTGTAGTCAAATTAAAAAAAAGAATACAGAATACAATATACTGTCACCAAGAACATTCGCCGATGTGATATAATTATCGCCATTGTTTTTATTTGATCGCAAATGGTGAGCGCCAGCGCGAGCCCTGCTCATGTGTAATACA
>JAPQNM010001728.1:0-15000 GCA_029783475.1 Metacarcinus magister | reverse complement strand
CCGCCTCTTCTCATCTCTCTCTCTCTCTCTCTCTCTCTCTCTCTCTCTCTCACCCAACACACACACCCACACACACCACACAACACACAAGAGAGAGACACACACACACACACACACCTATTTGTATATTTAATTATGTTTATATAACTTTATTTCTATTCACCTTTTGAAATACAAATAAATGTAAAATAATTTTTTATTTAGTTTATTTATTTGATTATTTATTTATTATTTCTTTATTTATTCCTTTGTTTATTTGTATTTAGAGAGAGAGAGAGAGAGAGAGAGAGAGAGAGAGAGAGAGAGAGAGAGAGAGAGAGTAGAGAGAGAGAGAGAGAGAGAGAGAAGAGGAAGGTATAGTTGTGTGAGTGTTTGCTCCATGGGAATGCGACATGGTAAGTAGCCATAAGGCTACCCACGTCGCAGCAGCGATATCCCGTGTTTTTAAGGCTAGAATTGTAGGTGAGAGAGAAAGAGAGAGAGAACGAGAAAACAAAAGAGAGAGAGAGGATGGGCATTTGGTGGAAAGATGATCATAATAATCATAATAATATGGATATTATTATATCATTAATATACTAATAATGATAAGGAAATTATAATAATATGATAATGATAATCATGATGATCATAATAATGATATTAATACATAATATAGATAATAGTAATAAAATGATATGATATAATACTACTAGTAAATATGATAATAATAATAACATATATATGACAATATTGATAACATAATAATACACCTAATAGTTATCTCAATAGATGATAATTACTGATAGAAACCTAAATACAATATTCCTACTACTACTACTATAAATAATATAATAATGATAATAATAATATGCTCTCTCTCGCTCTCGCTCATGTCTCTCTCTCTCTCTCTCTCCATGCTACTCTCTCTCTCATCTCTCACGTCTCTCTCTCTCCTCTTCTCTCTCTCCGTCACTCTAACATCTCTCCTTCTCTCTCTCTCTCTCATCTTATCCATGCGAGGCACCCTGAGAATTAAGTATGTCTGTGTGTGTGTGTGTGTGTGTGTGTGTGTGGTGTGTGTGTGTGTGTGTGTGTGTGTGTGTGTGTGTGTGTGTCCGATACATAAAACTATATTAGTGAATTTACGTATGATGCTAACAGTTTTCCCTCCTACTGCTTTCATTTTTCTATCACTTTTATATCTCTGTCGCTCTCGCTCAATGTGTATAATCTCTCTCTCTCTCTCTCTCTCACTATCTCTCTCAGTTCTCTCTCTCCTCGTCTCTCGTCTCGTCTCTCTCTCTCTCTCTCTCTCTCGTCCTCGTCTCTCAGTCTCTCTCCCGTCTCTCTCTCTCTCTCTTAATCCCTGGCGAGGCACCCTTGGAATAAGGTGAGTGTGGTGTGTGTGGTGTGTGTGTGTATGTGTGTGCGTGTGTGTGTGTGTGATGTGTGTGTGTGTGTGTGTGTGTGTGTGTGTGTGTGTGTGTAGTGTCGCGATACATGAAACATATATTACTGTGAATTTACTTATGATGCTATATTCTTTCCTCTATACTTCTCTTTCATTATTTCTATCACTCGCTTTCCTCTCTCTCTCACCACGCTCAATGTCTGTCTCTCTTAATATCTCTCTCTCTCTCTCGCTCTCTCGCTCATCTCTCTCTCTCTCTCTCTCTCTCGTCTCCTCTCTCTCTCTCTCATCTCTCGCCACCTCTCAAATCTCTCTCTGCTCTCATCTCTCTCTCTCTCTCTCATCATACATTATTTAAGATACAAAGGAGTTCAATATATGTAGCCTCAGCTCTCCCTTCATCATTCTAATGCTCCAAATGTGACTATTTACTTCAGGTGTAGGTCTTAAATGTACCCTTTTTGTGGCGTTTTTTGTGTGTGGCCCTATAGCTTGTACCCTTTTATGGAGAGAACGTAACTAACCTAAGTGACACATGCACCTCATAATATAAAAGCAAAAACGTACCTACTCTACTGCCACTACAACCATATAGAAAAGCAGCAAAAACGTAACACAACTAACTGCCACAGTACCACAACCTTCTCGATATAAATCACAAATACGTAACACAACCTAACTGCCACTATACAACCATATAGAAAAAGCAAAAAACGCGTACACAACCTAACTGGCACATACACCTTATAGATCTAACTAAAAATACGTACACCACCTACTGCCACATACACCTACTAGATATAAATAAAAATACGTAACACAACTAACTGCACATACAACCTCTAGATATAAATAAAATATGTCTACACACCACCTACGCTGCCACATACACTCATAAATAAAAGAATAAAAAATACGTACTTAACCTAACTGCCGACATACAACCTTATAGCTAAAAAATAAATAATAGGTAACCTACCCTAAGCTGCCACACAGACAACCTCTATACATTCTTTTTCTCTTTTAACATGCGTAGAGGCATCACTGTTGGTGCAGGTACCACACGCATATCACACCACACACACACACACACACAACACCCACACGTGTTGAAATTAGCAAGAATATTCAGAGAGATGCAACTAAGATGGTGCCAAGAATTGAAAGACTCAACATATGAGGCAAGATTAAAGAGAATGCACTAACACATTGAAAGAAAGAAGAGAAAGAGGTGACTTATCACAACATATAAATTAATGAATCACCTGGAGTGAACCGGATAGAAAAGACACTAATATTGGCAAGAAAGGAGAGGCTACAAGTTTGAGGAGGACACAAGAAATACTGCATAAAGAAATTTAGTTGAAAGACTACCAAAAGTACAGTTTTCTCCCCAAGAAGTATAGATACTTGGAATGGACTGAGGAAGAGTGGTATAATGCAAAGTGAATGTAGCATCACGCTGAAGGAAAAATTAGACACATATAGATACGGAGACAGACCACACGAGTGTAGCCTCAGGCCCTGTATACTACAACTAGTAAATAGCACACACACACACACACACACACACACACAGCACACACACACACACACACACACACACACACACACACACACACACCGCTAACACACACACAGCTAAACACACACCCACACACAGCACACTACACACACACACACACATGACATCAGCTAACACACACACACACACACACACTACACACACACGACACACACACACACACACACACACACACACGCACACACACACACACACACACACACACGACAGACAGCACACACAGCACACACACACACACAACACAACCCCACTAGAAGAATCTTGGATTCTTCTTTAAAAACCTGTCCACTGTTGTGCTGTCACTTGATGAAGCTGTATTCAGCCACCAGATTTTCCTCCAGCCTGGAGGTGTGCACGAGCGTTTTCCATTACATACGGCTGGAGTGGTAATTGTTTCTCCTCTAGATTGTTTTCACACACTCTGGGCAACACGTGATACATCCACTCGGTGAAGAACTGCCTTGTGTAGTCAGCCTTACTATTCTTCCACATTACACTGAGTTTACTCTTTATAACATTATTATTCTTGAACACTCTTGGGTTTTCTGATGTAGACAGTACAAAGGTTTTAGATTTGAGTCCCCACTAGTAGTAGCACACAACAGAGTGTAAGTCTGTCTTCATAGCTTGTGTCCTGGCAGATTTATCCTCTTCTGTATGTAGGTCCTCTCTAGTCATCTTCTTCAGAAGAGGACAGTGTTCGTCACAATTAAAAGACTGGTGAGAGTAAATGCCCTCACTCCCTACACAGTTTTAAACTTCCCCAACAACTTTTCAGCGAGCATCTTTGTTTGCAGTGCAGCTCCCCATGCCTAACACACACACTGTGAATGCCACTTCACTTCCTTAAAGTCCCATCAAACCACCCCTTACTCACTTTAAATTCCTCACTTTGTGCATTGGTTCCAGGGCTGTCTTGCTTAAGTCATCATGCACCACTTTGCTTTTTCACACATTATTGTTTCACCAATTGCTGTCACCAGCAAGTTGTGTTTTCGTTAACTCAAATCTGAGCAAAGGGTTATGCACTGTTCAATTCTAGGTGACCTGTTCACAGCAAGAACGGTCACGCCTTTTGCCACATTAACCGCCTTTTATTGCGTCTTATTTTTCAATATGGCGATACTGGTTGATTTCACTATACCATGACTGAGTTGCCAGGTCGGAGACACGAGTTTTCATCACTTTCAACTTCGCAATGAGTTCTTTTTTCAATTCAATTGTCGTTCTCACTGCTTTCCGTAGGCATGTGTTGAATCACTGACCTGTTTTTGACCCAGGCTGCACTACTGTCAACGCTTGATTTTAACAAACCCGATTAAAACGGAGCTTTCGGAGTAACGATCTTTGTCTGCTAGCGGACATCACCCGGGTGGCCGAGAGATCCGGACTAGAGTCCATTAGTGTCAAAAAAGAGTCCGGTAGGTGGCGTCCGTGTTGGTAACAGAAATCTGTTAAAATCTCGGGTGAAACGCCCAACTTTGGGTATGTAAAACCTAACCAGAACCAAACCTAACATAACCTATCTAACATAACCTAACATATACATATTAACTTGACAGATCCCTGTTTTTCATAAATTTAAAACTAAACTAGTAGTTGTTGATAAGTTGCTATAAGAGAATCTATAATATCGATTACAGGATCAGGAATTAGTATAGGATCCATTATTATGTGTTCTGACAATTGTGGTTTAGTCTAAACTTTTTGAGTGTGCCAATTATTATTCACTACCAGGAGGCACCTTTACCATTACCCTGTGGATAATTGAGGATATATTGTTCCTCTAGAATCAGTGGTTCTTAACTCCGTAGAGGCGAGCCACAGCTCAGGTCTGGAGAGCGTGCGAGTGCGAGCCACAGCTCAGGCTGTAGGAACTTCATACTATAGTCATAATTGCACCCACGGATGGAGTGGGAAACCCTATTCCGCACGCTATGGTTTACCTGGGTTGATTGAACCCAGTGGTTTGTTGTGTCATGCAGTCTTTAGGGCTCGGCAGAGATCAAGAATTTTTAACACTATGTGTCAACAATACATTTTTGGCGGAAAGGTAAAAACATCATCCACAACATTAAAAACATATTCTTTCTTTAGTAACATTATCACTGTGCTGTCATATTCCATACTATTTGGATAAAAGATGATGCCTAAACGTTTTGGTGTCCACCCAATGGTAATCCATATCGCTCCTATTGCTAAGAAAGCACCTTGAGGTACTCGAGCACTGTCTGTTACAACGTATCTTTGCTCAGCATCCGTTTTCAGTTGGTAGATATAAACACCAAAAGTCACACTTGAATTTGCAGTAATATTCATTGAGTTAGTGTGTTTTGTGTGAAATTCATGTTGTTTTGTTTTTGTTCTTTGAACACAGTGATTTTGGTGTCCACTGATGCACGCTTCCATTTTGGTGCAACGAATAAATGTATACCTATGTGTTTTAAAGAATCATATGTATTTTCCAATGACGAGAGTTCGGTAAGTAGACACTGAAGAAGCTTGCAGGTTCAGTACCTCCATAAGGTTAAGAACCACTGCTCTAGATAATATATCAGCATGAATCTCTTGGTGGTATGTGATTGTAAATGAGTTTGACCCTACCTCTAGATCTTTCCTACACAGGTTTTTGACATAACGGGGTTTTACCCATTTATTCTCCCTGTCCACAATGCAGGCAGAGTTCACTGTCAGTCCATACATATACTTCAGCTATATTTATAGCTCTTTATTATGTGTTGAGCTATTTTGTAGCTAGCTCTAAGGCAGTTACTTGCATTTGTGTCAATGTTGTCTGTGTGAGGTTTTGAGGTTGCCAGTCGGCTTATATCAACACTCAAGGTAAATCACATCTTTTGTATATGTTATACCCATCTCAACATAAATGAAATACTGTTTCTTCTCTCTTTGAAACTAGATTCACTTTCAGAACCTACGATGTTACCACTTATGATAAAAGAGTGTTGGCAAGCACTATAGCTGCGTGTAGCTGCGGCGTTCATCTCCGGTCACCTTTGGCCTTTTTGAGCCTGTGGTGGAAATAATCCGTTATGCCGTGACACAAGGCCACTGTGACATCTACTGTTCCAACAGTTTATCTGTCCCCAGGTGTTCCTTAGTACCATTTATCTACCAACCCGTGAAGGGTGAACAGCTGGGTGAGCTGTGCGTTGACTGCCCTCATCCGGGATCGACCTCGGGCGCGTGGTTTGTAGCCTAGATGTGCTAACACTGCACCACTGAGGCGCACTTATACGGCTTATCTCATTTATAAATGAAAGCGACGGGCGATATGTACATGATTTAGAACTTATATCTCTCGAGCATATTAAACTTCCATTACATCAAATCCTCCTTCCTATAACTTTACTTTATTATCCGTCTATAAATAAAATTTATTGTAACTTTACTATTTATAAGCTGCACCTGATCTAATTTGTTATATTTAAATATAATCATAATAATTTTTTTTGAAAATTATCTGCTAATGATGGTATACAACTGAAACCCAAATGAGTAAAATTTTTCATGGTTATTGATTAAACAGGTCCTCTGATAAAGATAAATCACCACCAATTCGTCAAATTTAAAGTCCATATCTATTCATATTAGGGTAGTTCCTTTCTACTATTTGTTATAATAGAGTAGTCTAATCCTAGTTTAACCTAGTATATCAGCTGCAGCCAGGAGTATCACTTCATATAAGAACAATGCATTCCACCTTTTTGTCTATATGAAGCTCATTAATCCAAACACTATTTATATATTTATCACTAACTGAAACCCAAAACATTTCTACATCTCTAACTGCTGTTCGCTGGCTCAATATTTCATCAGATTTTACACTATTACTAAATCAGCATTTGAATGGATATTTGTTAATATTTGATGCTGAGAGTTGAATGATTACATTACTTATTTATAATTTAACTTATTATATTGTAAAAGAGAACATCTTAAAAATGGTCACATTTAGTCACCACATTACATACTCATACACACTTAATAGTTACATAGGAAAAGCCCTAAGAAAGAATCAAGCTTCTAGATGTTTAAAATAGTTCATAATTTAATTTATATAAACTTTAAATTTTTGTATTTCTATATAAAGAATCGAAGTAATCACAACTTTATTTATCTTTACGAAATCTCCTTCTGCTTTAAACCATTCTACTTATAACTTATATTTTCATTTACTCTTTCTTTTCCTTCTCTTTTATTACCTCGATTAATACTTGCCGCCTATACAACTTGAAGAAGGATTTTTCCCTATTTTTTTTATTTATTAGTCTATACAATATACGTTATGTGTATACATTATTTATATTAGTATATATTATTTATATTACTTTCACCATTATATAACGTAGTCATATTTTTATAAGAATAACCTTACTATGTACTATGACATCTTGCCGGTTATAAATTAATCAATTCACTGTCTAAGCTTTCTTATATCAATTATAGTTTGGTGTGGCATTCCCTGTTTCTTTTTCTCTTATTAGTAAATTGTCGCTGACCTAACTTATAATTACTGAATTTTTACTCTTATTTTCTACCATATACTATTTTTATTTTCATTTTGACATATTTATAAACCTAAACCATTCTACTATAAACAACCTAGATAAGAAAAGTGATCTTCCTATATTATAGTATTCAGTGTTATCCATCTGTGATCAGTTTGTTGGAACAGCTATGGTTTTGTGTTGATATAATAAACTGAACTTCTATCATTATTTTATTATTATGTATATTATCTGTGTTAATATGTTAGTTCACTGAACACAGGTATAGTTGGAAATATTTGTGTCAACCTGCTGGAGTTACAGTGTACACGATGTTAGTATTGTTGGTTACTTGGTGTAACGTATAAGTTGATCCCAAGTTTTGGAAAGTTTCCTCATGCTCAAAAGTGCCTTGTACAGCGTAATTTACGGTATGCAACTACACGTGATCGTAAAGTGAAAATGGGTAGTTGGTGTGTGAGGTGATGTCTTTGTAATGATGGTGTTTGTTCCCTACAGGCTCACTTGACGGAGCATCGTGTACACTGAAGGCGAGACAACAAGGCATCAGTGAAGCAGGAGTCTGAGGGGACCATGGTGAGTCTTCACCTGTACCAGTGTATGGGCAAGGAGGGCTAGTTTGATATGTATGAGTATGTGTGTGAGGAAGGGGGTGGTGGTTTGCCTGCATGCTTGCTGTAATATCAGGGATCCAAGGTAGGGTTATTTCCCTCCCTCCTTTGTCAAAGTGTGTTCTGTCCCTGCAGCTCGCACGGCTGCATCGTGGTGTTCCTGTAGTAGTTTACTCTATCATGCGCCTCTTTGGTTCAGGACAACAACCCGAGGACTGCCCAGTGTGCTTCAGCCATCTTTGATGACACATTATAGACGGCGCGACGTACTCTGCCGTGTGGCACACCTTTTGTACAGGTGCTAAATGAACTTAAGGCACAGGTGACATCACGTGCCCCACCTGTCGCCTCGTGACTATGTTGTGCCTGAGCACGTCAGTTCCCTGTCTCCTATGCTATTGAAGCCTTTGTAAGGTGCTGAGAGTGCAGCTTCAGCCACCCCCACCCTAAGCCTGAGAAGGACAGCAGCGAGAGCCAGCTGCTTTGACTAGCATCAGAACGATGCCAAGAGGGGACAGCTCAGCAGGTGGCCCCAGGGCGGTACGAATCTCTCCTCCTGCAGGAACGGAAGCAAAGGTCCTGGCTGCCATCCACACCTGCCAAGAGATCCAGTGGCCCAGCTACACAGAGTACCAGACAACATCTGGTGTGGCTGGGGTGAGCGCAGCCAGCACCTGAGACCAAAGCAGAGTGCTAGGGTGCTGGTGCGGCAGGAGGAGTGAGGGCAGGTAGCCGTCAAGAGGGAGTGAGGAGCAGCAGTGGGGCCAGCAGCTGCACGCTGTGCTGCAGGAGCTGCGCAGGTGTCCACAGCGGAGCTAAAGTCTTATGAGGTCATACACAATGCAGAGCATCACCACAATGAGGAGACAGAGAGTGAGGAGTGCCGTGCAATGTTTCCTGCTGTGCATAGCAGTCACCACCATTGTCAAGGTGAGTGTTGCATTCTACCACCACAACGGTGGGTGGTTAGTAGTACCAGCAGCACAGAACACATACACCTTCACTTGTCAGCTTCACCAGCAGAGTAACAGCAGCACAGACCATAACACACACCTTCACTTGTCATTCTTCACCAGCCGGATAACAGCAGCACAGAAACATAACACCTTCACTCTGTCAGTCTCACCAGCAGAGTACAGCAGCACAGGAACACATAACATCCTTCACTGTCAGTCTTCACCGCTAGAGTAACAGCAGCACAGGTCACACATACACCTTCCCTGTGTGGACGCAGCGGTGAGGGTGTGGCGAGAACCTCTGACCTGGGAGTCTGTGTTCGCTGTTTCAGGTGAAGGAGCTCAGTGCTGCCTCTAGAGGCTGCCACGGTGCGTCAGCTGCCAGGAGTATGGTGGTAGTTCTGCTTGTGCTGCAGGAATTCTGACCACCGGGCCAGCACCAGCTCCTCCTCACGGACAGGCTCAGGCCACTTGATGGCACCACCCTTCAAAGTGAGGGAGGCGGCCCCAAGGTTCCCTCCTGCTGCAGTGAGCCTCTTTTCCACACACACACACACACAGCACCACACACACACACATCACACACACACGCACACCACACACACACACAAGAGTCCACTGTATCTTAGTTTTACAATGTCATCTTTCTCCTTCTTCCTGATACTCTGCCTCTCTTTGCTCTTCTTCTCATTCACTCACTCCTTCCTTTTTCCCATTACTCATCGATATCATACGCCCTTATTTCTCTTCTCTCTCTCTCTCTCTCTCATCTCCTCTCTCTCTCTCTCTCTCTCTCTCTCTCTCTCTCTCCTCTCTTCTCTCTCTCTCTTCTCTCTCTCTCTCTCAAAACAAGTGTTTCCTGGTGCACACTTTCCCAAGATAACTTTCTTGCCAAGTTACTGTTTCCTTCCACTTACCACTCATCCCTTGCAGATGCGGGTGGATGACCTCCGCAGCATGAACAGCCCGTCAGGAACCTGCTGCAGGACGGCCTCGTGTTTGCTATTCACCATGCAGAAGGGCAGAGTAGTCACGGAAGGATCAGCCTTAAGGACGGCCGCCTGTACCTCCATTCCCTGCAGGATCAGCCGCCCGCCCCCCCCGTGCTGTCACCGTGCAGGTGGGTCAGGAACTTGTCTGTTTATTTTTTTTTTTATTTATTTTTTTTTTTTTTATATTATATTAAAAGGGTACTGGCTAAGGGAAACAAAATATTAAAAAAAAAAAGATCCCGCTTGTCGCCGACCCTGTAAAGAGACAGTAGAAGAATAAAGCCAGGGATGGAGATCCAGTTAACATTAGAGGTCTTGACACTCCTCTTTTGAAAGAGTTTAAGTCATAGGCAGGTGGAAAAACAGACTAAAGAAGAGAGTTCCAGAGTTTACCAGTGTAAGGGAGGAACGAGTGAAGATACAGGTAACTCTGCATAAGAGATGGACAGAATAAGGATGAGGAAGAAGTAGAAAGTCTTGTGCAGCGAGGTCCGCGGGAGGGGGAGGCATGCAGTTAGCAGTTCGGAAGAGCAGCAGTCAGGAAAATAGCGGTAGAAGATAGAGAAAGATGCAACAGTGTGACGGCGGGAGTTAAGAATCAAGAAAGTCAGTTATAGAGGAGGAGAGTTGATGAGGCGAAAAGCTTAGACTCCACCCTGTTTAGAAGAGCTGTATGAGTTGAGCCCCCCAGACATGTGAGCCATACTCCATACATGGGCGGATAAGGCCCCTGTACAGAGCAAGCAGCTGAGAGGGAGAGAAAAAGGACGCAGACGCCATAGGACACCTAACTCTTCTTGGAAGCTGATTTAGCAAGAGTAGAGATATGAAATTGCCAGTTTAGATTTTTTAGTAAAGGATAGACCGAGTGTGTTTATGTGAGGAGAGGGGAAGTTGAGTGTCATTGAAGAAGAGGGGATAGTTATCTGTAAGGTTTTGTCGAGTAGATAGTTGTAGAAATTGAGTTTTTGAGGCATTGAACAAAACTAGGTTTGCTCTGCCCCAATCAGAAACAAGTGAAAGATCAGATTAAGCGTCCTATAGTATCTCGCCTTGAGTCATTTAATTCTTGTTGGTTGGGCGTCTGTTGTACACGTTGAAAAATGCAAGTGGTTGTCATCAGCATAGGAGTTGGATAGGGCATTGAGTCAGATTTAGGAGATCATTGATGAATAATAGAAAAGAGTGGGTGATAGGTCAGAACCCTGAGGAACACCACTGTTGATAGTTTTAGGAGAAGAACAATGACCATCCACTACAGCAGCAATAGACCGGTCGGAAGGAAACTAGAGATGAAGTACAGAGAGAAGGTAGAATCCGTAAGAGGGTAGTTTAAAAATTAAGATTTATGCCAGACTCTATCGAAGGCTTTCGATATGTCAAAGCCGACAGCAAAGGTTTCACCGAAGTACCTTTGGGGGATGACGGACTGGTAGATAGATAGATCCCTTATCCCCTTCCCCTTGAGAAGATATTGTCTCCACGCCCCCAGTACGCAGGGGTCGTCCATGCATGGGATGGAGATTACATCCACAACAAGGCACACTACCAAAGCTGCTTTACCCCGGCCACTTCATACCCATGACCACCTCCTTCCCGGCACCTGATTGGATGCACCAATTCCTGGTCCATGAGGATAGATCATCAGGGGACGGAGCGAGGGGTCTGGGAAGCCCCTCCTCTGTGTTCTCTGCTGTGAAATACATGATGCAGAGGTGGATGGGAAAGTAATGCTCCCAGAACCTTGATTGCCTTGTTTTGGCTACACATTTTAACCCCCTGAGTGCAGTATGTATATATACGGACTAACAAATGTGTCTTGTAGTGCCGTATATACAGTAGAATTTCCCATCTAACACATTTGATCTAACGAATTCATATCTAACGATCCTTTTAAGCTCTACCCCACCCTCCATCTAACGGTCCAAAATTCAAATCTAATAGCAATTATTCCGGGGCTCGGGATCGAATTCAAACTTCCCGTGGATCGCTGAATTTTTGCTGGGAACACTGGTCACTTTCGTCAGTCCCGCCTGCATCTTTCAACCGTGTTCCATTGTGTTCGTCTCATCTCATTGTTCCCTTTTTTTTGGCCCTCCATCCCATCTAACGAGTGTCTGGCGGTGTGTTACGCCTCTCATGATGTCTGCCCTAGCCTCAGGTAGCGGAGAGGGGAGTGGTGAGAAAGGAACCTTGAAGAACGTAGGAAAAAGAACCAGTGAAGAGAGCTACTCATGTTGGAAAGAATTTAATAAAATAAGATGGAAGACAAAGCGAGGGTGATTGAATTAATTGAAAAAGGCCACAAGAATTGCGAATAGTGAAGATGACTGGGTTTCCTGAGGGCACAGTGCGTAACTTTAAGAGACAGATAAGTGAATTAAAGCAAGCCTGGTGTTTGCCAAAAGTTTTTTTAGTGGCAATGCTAATGCATCTAAAAGGGATGCTAACGAGCTATTCTGCGTCCAATCGCCTGTTGCCATGATGGAGTTTTATCTTGAAAGTGGATAGAGTGAAAGTTCAAGGATGGGGGAGTATCAATGGTCCTCAAACAAGAAACCAAGCCCTCGTTCTCTACAATACCCTCATTAAAAAGAACAAATAAAAGATCCGCCACCCTTTGCTGCTTCTGTTGGATGGTTTGATAAATTCAAGAAAAGGTTTGGCATAAAACACGCTCTTTACCCAGGGGGAGCTTTCATCTGCAGACACACTTGCTGCTAATTACCTACACACCACCATTATTCTCTCACAGGTTGTTTTATTACAAATTCTATAATGATAATATATTATATGATTTGTATGCATGTTAGGTCTCAAAATAACACTCGGAAGGGCAAAAATAGAAGAAAATAGGGACTCGCCGAAGTTTTAAGCACCAATTACATTTTTCCCCATAAGTTTATGTATTATATCTAACGAATTCGTATCTAACGCGTTTTTTTTTTTGTGGGAGTGGCACCAATTATTCGTTAGATGGGAATTCCTACTGTATAAGGACTGTATCTAAAATATTTCCGATCCAAACCAGTTGGGAGATGGGCCATCAATTGTATTTAAAATATTCCCAAAAAATTTGAAAATGTCTCCAAGACTTGTTTATTATATATTATAGTGAGCTGCAGAATACAGGAAATTATATCAATATACAATATAGTATTAACAAAACAAAACCCCAACAACATAACACAGAAATGGTCCAAAAATTGTAACGTGCCATTTTGCATAACTATGCTTCCTCTTGTGTTTAAAATATACAAATAAAAAATAAACAAATATACACGTGTGTACCAAACATTGCACCACATCAAATACCTGTAATATTATTATTATTATTATTGTTACTATTATTATTAATATTATTATTTTTATTTTATTATTATTTTATTATTATTGTTGTTGTTGTTGTTGTTGTTATTATATTATTAATTATTAATTATTATTATTATTGTTGTTGTTGTTTTTATTATTAATATTATTATTATTATTATTATTATTATTATTATTATTATTATTATTGTATTTTATTATATTTTATTATTTTTTTTTCTTTTCTAACAGCTATCGGTAAAAAAAATCCTACTTGTTGCCAAAGCAATCCATATAATAATAATAATAATAATAATAATATTAATAATAATAATAATAAATAGTATAAAATTGAATACATATATTTTAATAATAATAAAAAATAATGACAAAAATATATAATGATAATATATAATAACAATAATAATAGTAAAATTAATAATAGTAACCTATAAGAATATCAATAATAAAATAATATATTTATATATATAATAACCTAATAATGATAAATAACAATGAATATATACAAAATATACAATATCATATAACAATAGATATAAATAATAATATATAACTACATAAAAAAAAAAAATAATAATTAATTATAGTAAAATAAATAAAATAATAATAATAATAATATATTAATAAATATATAGTAATAATATATCTAATGTTAATAATAATAATAATATTACAACAATAAATAATAATAATAATAATAATAATATTACAATGACAACAATAATAATAATTAATAATAATAATAAAAAAATTATAATAATAAATATTACAACGACAACAATAATAGTAATAATAATATACAACATCATTACAATAAATAATAATGATAATATGATAAAATAATAATAATAATAATAATAATAACATTACAATAATAATAATATAAATGAAATAATAATAATAATATAACAACATATCATTATAAGAACAATAATAATATCATCATATAACAATAAATATTCATTAATGATATATAACAATAATAATAATAATTATAATAATAACACTAATAATAATAATATCATTATATAATATAACAATAAATATATAATATAATATAATATTATATAACAAATATTTAATTTTTTTATAATTATTATATTAATATATATTTTATATTCTTATATTATTATTATTACCTTTTATTATTTTTATTACAATCATTATTATTATTCAATTATATATTGATATTATTTGTTATCATTATTCGTATTACGTTTTTATTATTATTTTTTTTATTGTTATATAATAATAATAATAATTATTATTATTATTGTAATTATTATTATTTATATTATTTATTATTATTATTATTATTATTGTAATTATTATTGTAATATTATTATTATTATTATCATTATTATATTGTAATTATATGTTAGTTATATTATTATTATTATTATATTATATATTAATATTATATATTGTCAATATAATTTATAATGAGTATTTTTAATGATTTGTTTTTTGTTTATTATTAGTAGTATTATACTTATTATTTTGATAATTTCATATTCTTTTAATAATGAATTATTATTATTATTATATTATTTATTATTATTGTTTATTGTCATTATTATTTACATTATTATCTGTGTATATAT
>JAPQNM010001727.1:60000-70000 GCA_029783475.1 Metacarcinus magister | reverse complement strand
CATTTTTTCTACTCCGGGAAATTTTTTGCAAAATTTCCTCTTCGATTTTGTTCTTTTTGAACTATGTTGTACATAGGAATAATGTAAGACTTTCAGCTTAGTTTCAGTTAATTTCACCAGAAACTTTTATTACTATAAATTAATTTATTCGGGTTAAAACAAATGATAAAATCAGTATGGTGGATCTAATACTTTACCAATGTTGATGGAAAAGATATCAGATATTCCTGATGAAATTACCAACTAATAAACAAAGCACTTTGTTCAATTGGTATCTTAGCTTAGAAGCTAATATTGTTTGTTTAATTATATCATTATTTTAGTAAATAACTATTTTTCATATGATAGAAACCGATCAAATATAACAAAGAGTTATGTTGTAAATAAATAAATATATATATTTTTTTTAAACCCTATCCCATTCCAATCCTGCGTCTAGTTTCTTTTTTCATTATTTATAATCAACGTAATTTACGTGAGGACGTAATATATATTTTCTTAATATTGTGTTTATCAGTACTTGTTACTTATCATAAGGATCGGAAAAAGGTGCAGGTTTTGAATCATGGATTGAAAATTCAATACGAGTAAAACGAAAGGAGTTACAGCTAGTTTAAGTAGAAACTGTGATGAAAACAAGTTTTTATACACTATTTCAGGATGGCAGAGTCTGTTTGAATACTCCTGTAGTGTACATAGCCTTCCTCTCACCTTCTTAAATGCTGCTGCATCAAGATAAGGCTCACTAGAATTAGGTGTATAGAGGCAGAAAACAACTCAATTCCCACCGCTCGTTCGGTCATGACCGGCCGATCAAAATTTTCACTACTGACTCTGTCACCGGTGCCAATGGCTATGGAAGTGATTTATTTCCATTAAAAAAATGTAATGCAGTACTTTTATTGCAGTGTCAAGCTCCATCAAGAGCTATCAGTAACCCGCGTATACTCCTCGACACGACCCGTTACCCCGTAAGGAACACATATACTCTTAACTTCCACGAATATTCTTGTAATGACTGTTACAGCTCAAAGCAGTTCATAACTATGCCTTGCAACACGTTTAACCATCTTACAGACCCTCGTGGATGTGTAGAATTGATCTCAACCTAGGCTGGATTTTTTGTCATTTTTGCTACTTCGGGAAAATTTTTGACATTTTTTCCTCTTCGATTTTGTTTTTTTTAAAGTATGTTGTACATAGGAATAATGTAAGACTTTCAGCTTAGTTTCAGTTAATTTCACCAGCAACTTTTATTTCTATAAAGGAATTTATTTGGGTTAAAACAGATGATAAAATCAGTATGGTGGATCTAATACTTTACCAATGTTGATGGAAAAGATATCAGATATTCCTTATGAAATTACCAACTAATAAACAAAGCACTTTGTTCAATTGGTATCTTAGCTTAGAAGCTAATATTGGTTGTTTAATGATATCAACATTTTAGTAAATAACTATTTTTCATGAGATAGATACCGATCAAATATAACAAAGAGTTATGTTGTGAATTCATAAATATTTTTCGCTTTCTTTTAAACCCTATCCCATTCCAATCCTGCGTCTAGTTTCTTTTTTCGTTATTTATAATCTATGTAATTTACGTGAGGACATAATATATATTTTCTTAATACTGTGTTTATCGGTACTTGTTACATACCATAAGGATCGGAAAACTCTGCACATTTTGAATCCTTCCTTGAAAATTCAATACGAGTCAAACGAAAGGAGTTACAGCTAGTTTCAGTAGCAACTGTGATGAAAACCAGTTTTTATACACTATTTCAGGATGGCAGAGTCTGTTTGAATACTCCTGTAGTGTACATAGCCTTCCTCTCACCTTCTTAAATGCTGCTGCATCAAGATAAGGCTCACTAGAATTAGGTGTATAGAGGCAGAAAACAACTCAATTCCCACCGCTCGTTCGGTCATGACCGGCCGATCAAAATTTTCACTACTGACTCTGTCACCGGTGCCAATGGCTATGGAAGTGATTTATTTCCATTAAAAAAATGTAATGCAGTACTTTTATTGCAGTGTCAAGCTCCATCAAGAGCTATCAGTAACCCGCGTATACTCCTCGACACGACCCGTTACCCCGTAAGGAACACATATACTCTTAACTTCCACGAATATTCTTGTAATGACTGTTACAGCTCAAAGCAGTTCATAACTATGCCTTGCAACACGTTTAACCATCTTACAGACCCTCGTGGACGTGTAGAATTGATCTCAACCTAGGCTGGATTTTTTGTCATTTTTGCTACTTCGGGAAAATTTTTGACATTTTTTCCTCTTCGATTTTGTTTTTTTTAAAGTATGTTGTACATAGGAATAATGTAAGACTTTCAGCTTAGTTTCAGTTAATTTCACCAGCAACTTTTATTTCTATAAAGGAATTTATTTGGGTTAAAACAGATGATAAAATCAGTATGGTGGATCTAATACTTTACCAATGTTGATGGAAAAGATATCAGATATTCCTTATGAAATTACCAACTAATAAACAAAGCACTTTGTTCAATTGGTATCTTAGCTTAGAAGCTAATATTGGTTGTTTAATGATATCAACATTTTAGTAAATAACTATTTTTCATGAGATAGATACCGATCAAATATAACAAAGAGTTATGTTGTGAAATCATAAATATTTTTCGCTTTCTTTTAAACCCTATCCCATTCCAATCCTGCGTCTAGTTTCTATTTTCGTTATTTATAATCTACGTAATTTACGTGAGGACGTAATATATATTTTCTTAATACTGTGTTTATCGGTACTTGTTACATACCATAAGGATCGGAAAACTCTGCACATTCTGAATCCATGCTTGGAAATTCAATACGAGTCAAACGAAAGGAGTTACAGCTAGTTTCAGTAGCAACTGTGATGAAAACCAGTTTTTATACACTATTTCAGGATGGCTGAGTCTGTTTGAATACTCCTGTAGTGTACATAGCCTTCCTCTCACCTTCTTAAATGCTGCTGCATCAAGATAAGGCTCACTAGAATTAGGTGTATAGAGGCAGAAAACAATTCAATTCCCACCGCTCGTTCGGTCATGACTGGCCGATCAAAATCTTCACTACTGACTGTCACCGGTGCCAATGGCTATGGAAGCTATTTATTTTCATTAAAAAATGTATTACAGTACTTTTATTGCAGTGTCAAACTCCATCAAGAGGATATGATAGCTATCAGTAACCCACATATACTCCTACACAAAAGATAGATATTCCTTATAAAATTACCAATTAATAAACAAAGTTCTTTGTCCAATTGGGATCTTAGTTTAATATCAACCCAGGTAAAAAAAAGATCGATTAAGAATAAAAAAAGAAAATTATAATAATTATGAAGGACACTTATATCAAAACCAATATTGTGTTTAATAATACATTACTTATATTAATCGATTTATCTAGTAACTCATCTCTAACCTAATCTAACCCAACCCAACCTAACCTATTTACCTAAGCCTCCCCTAACCCCACCCACCAACACCTTCTGTTTTCTTTCGCCTTTGTGGACTCTTTATTCCTCGTCTGATCACGTCTCGCTTAAGGAAAAAACGCACAAGGATCTCACGGCGTACTGTAATTAACGTTAAGTACGCCCACACCTTCACAAACCATCACCTAGCTAACAGCGGCGGAGGAGGAGAGAAGATAGGAGGAGGAGGAGGAGGAGGAGGAGGAGGAGGAGGAGGAGGAGGAGGGAGGGATGATGGAAAGAGGTGAAAGCGAAGAGAATGAAGGTTAGCAAAAAAATTCTGAGACTTAAAAGTTTAATCTAAAAGTTACGAAGAAAAGAGTGGAGGGGGGTGATATTATCTGTTGGGCGGGGGAGAGAGAGAGAGAGAGAGAGAGAGAGAGAGAGAGAGAGAGAGAGAGAGAGAGAGAGAGAGAGAGAGAGAGAGAGAGAGAGAGAGAGAGAGAGACTTCGCGCCGAATAAGACGCAAGCCATGGTCATCTCCCGGTCTCCTGCTGCTCCTCAGGCAATGGAGGGACAACTACGGTTCGAGGGCGTTCGGCTGCCTCTCCACAATAACATCAAGGTCTTGGGAGTCAGCATTGACCGTGAGCTGCGCTTCGACCAACACATCACAACTGTAGCGCGCCAGACCTCTCAGCGTGTGTCTGCTCTCCGTAGGATGGCGGGCAGCCTCGACTCCCGAAGTATCATGACTCTATATAGGGCACAGATTCGTCCATGCATGGAGTATGGTGCCTTGGTATGGATGACCGGAGCCGCCACCCACACTCGGCGCCTCTGTCCAACCTAACCTAACCAAACCTAACTCCTACCTCAGTGGTATAGTGATTTTGTATTTTTATCATTAGTACTCAGTAGGTTGGAGTTACCATAGAGTAAGTTGGTGAAAACGTAATAACCCATCCAGTTTAATCCAGTTTGATCTAGTTTAATCTAGTTTAGGGAAGAGTGACTATTTTGTTTATGCAATGTCTATGTTGCTTTGAGAATCGTTCATATCTCTCTCTCTCTCTCTCTCTCTCTCTCTCTCTCTCTCTCTCTCTCTCTCTCTCTCTCTCTCTCTCTCTCTCTCTCTCTCTCTCTCTCTCTCTCTCTCTCTCTCTCCTCCTTAATATTCAACCTTGTCAAGTCTTACTCTATATTTTTTCTCTCCTTTTCCTTTGCTCCTTCCCTTCCTTTCTTCATAGCATAGAAGCATAGAAGAGGAAGAAGGAGGAGGAGGAAGCGGAGGAAGGAGTACAAAGGAGTACAAAGGAAGAACAGACAGCAACAGTCCTATTGGACCTAACGAGGCTGTCTGTTTAGCTACACTACTACTATATCTACTTGATAAGAGACAAAAGGACATATTATGAGGAAGATTTACTACCATTGTTTTTTAGTTCTTAAGTTGATATAGTGAATTATTAGTAATTATTGACTTGGTTGCTATTCATATTACCACTGCAATACTACAAGTTAGATTACTGCTGGTTAATAGGGGAAAGAGTTATATAAGTTTTTATTCTGAAGTTGATATAGTGAATTATTAGTAATTATTGACTTGGTTTTTATTAATATGCGTTTATTTTCATTATTTTTTGCTTTTTTAATGCGAGATTGACTTGAAGGACTTATTATTTACCCTCTAGACATTATTAGAAGTAAATATAATTTGTGTCAGTAACCTTTGGGTATTAATTGACATCTTGACCATAATGCTACGTATAGACAATTGATATATCTTTACATTACCTGATACATTCTGAGCTGAGAAGATTTTCCTTATTTCTGAGATATTCCATGTTTTGTGAGTACGTATTTGAGGTCCACACGTGATTCTACACCAGTTGTTGTCCTAGGAAGAAGAGAGTGTGTTGTAAAGGCCGTAGTGTTATACAAGATAGAATCCCTAACACATACAAGCGAAGTTACGGTCAATAAACTGCAAGAGGATAATGTGGGAGAGATTGGACGGAGCTTCTGTTTGAAAATAAAGGTAAATTTCGTTTCATTTATATATTTCTTTTTCTTGCATTAAAAGGGAGAGAGAGAGAGAGAGAGAGAGAGAGAGAGAGAGAGAGAGAGAGAGAGAGAGAGAGAGAGAGAGAGAGAGAGAGAGAGAGAGAGAGAGAGTGTAAAATACATAAACAAAATGCATACACAATGATAACATGCAACTAAAATCTATGACTGCTTGACAGAAACTGGGGTGTGTTGAGGGTGCTGCTGGCTGGCTGCGGCCGCTCGGCTCTGCGAGACACACATCTCCCGCTCCCTCCCTCTCCCCGCCTTCCCTCCTCTATTTTCAAGGATAGTAACTCAATTTATGAATTGTTATTGACAATTTTTCTCACTTTGGGAGCTATGGATGCAGTCTGGCTGATTTTCTTCAACTTTTGACCGATTTTACTCCTCTTGTGACCACCGAAACCTCTTGGTCGGTCAACAGGAACTCATAATTTAGGGTGTTAGGCAGTAAGGATCAGAGCGCGGCGCATGTTATACATCCTTGACTACTTAACAGAACTGGGTCTGCCTCTGCGATACGAGATATATACAATAGCTCCTCCCCATAATACCGCCTCGCCACCCACCCTCACCTTATTATTTTCATTTCATATTATTTCCTGCTTAGGAAGTAATTTTATGTCTCGTAGCGTTCTCATATTATACCTTCTACATTTCTTGTACTGTTCCATACACTAATACAGTTATTATAATTCCTATTCAGGTATATTTATGATGTTAGATTAGCTCCTTCCCCTCACCACCTCCTCCCACACACTCGTCTATCACTCCGACACCCTCGCCTCAATACCCGTTTCAACTCACGGCGCCAGACTTACTCCAGCTTGAGGGGCAAATGTACTTGGCTTATGCCGATAAGCTTACTGTGTGGCTGGAGTTAGTACACTTCCCCAGTGGGGCCACATCGAGCAGGCTGTCGTCAGTATTCCGCCAGTACTTCCAGCGATGGGGTGCACCAGGATCGGTCTCTACAGACGGCGGGACAAACCTAACTAGCGAGATGGAAATTTTCCTCGGGAGGTGGGGGGTGGAGCAAAGAGTTGCGTCCGCCCACTTCCCTCAGTCGAATGGCCGAGCAGAAGCAGCAGTGAAGTCTGCCAAGAGACTGCTTCGCACTAACACAGGTGCAAATGGCAGGCTTGACACCGACAAGGCGTCGATGGCGTTAGTGCAGTATTTCAACACACCACTGCGAGGTGTGGATAAGTCACCCGCCCAGCTGGCCCCTCACGCCGGCACCAGAGGTTTCCAAATCTTAAACTGTTAGCGAATTAAAACTGATTATAACCGATTAAAACTGATTAAAAGTACTTTTTACATTCCAATTCCATTTCACTATAACACAAAAGAATGCACGTCTCTTACCCTTTCTTGACTATTCTATACATTTTTGATGTAAACCTTATACTTTCCGAGTTATTGAAGAAAAAACATGATTTCAGCCAAGAAATGTAAGAGGTGGGAAAACGTATTTTAGTTAGGTTAGGTTAAGTTAAGCTTTTGTTAATATTTCAACACAACTCATGGAAATATGTACTAAGAGGTTCTCGGGCATGCTTATCGCGAATCTGGAATTAGTTTTGTCATTACTATAATATTTGCATTTTCAATTTTTTGGCCCGTAAATTCCATCAGAAATGAGATCGAAAAAGTTTGTTTTCCATTTTACTACGTTAATATCAGTCATACAGGAAAATTGTTTTGAATTAAAGTTATGGAGTTTGATAATGTCTATCTCATACTGTCATAATTTTTCCAATAACTTTAATACCTATGAAGAAAATTATAATTTTGTGAAAGAAATTAATGCATAATGCTTTACACTCCTACATCTATAATTACATTCCAATTCCATTTTACTATAGCTCAATAGTACAAGCATATTCTGTTCTTTCTTTTATATTCTATACGTTTTTTACGTAAGCCCCATACATTTCGAGTTATTACAAAATATATGATTTATGTCAAAAAGTCTAAGGGTGTACCCTATAAAATTTCATGAAAATTTCCACATCTCCGAATCTCATGAAAATTGGTACAATGAGGTTTTCGGTCATGCTGAACACGAATCTGGCCTTATTTTCCTGATTACTATAATATAATACTGTATTTCACCCTTGCTTGCCTAATAATATTAATGAAATATTTAACTTTACTGGCTGATGCTGGTCTCATAAGACAAAAATACATAGAGATGACCTACCTTAAAACTTCAAAGATTAGTTCTGTGACCTAAACACACAAAAAATCATAACAAGCCTTTCATGATAATAGTTAGTGAAGTTAAGTAGTTTAGTGAAATCAAACACGCAATTCAGGACCAATTATACTCTGTTGGTGTTTGTATTCCTTTGTAATCTTTTGTAATCCTCCTCCTCCTCTTCCTCTTCCTCTTCCTCTTCCTCCTCCTCCTCCTCCTCCTCCTCCTAACGCTTAGCAATATGGAAAATGAGGCGCGGCACCGATAATGATAATGGGGGAGGCAGGTGGTTGGGCAAACAAGACACTTTACAGCCCCCCAAACCACGCCCCTCCCGCCCCCCTCCCCTCCGCGCCCCCTTGTTTGCTTAGCTCCTTGGAAGACGACACGACGCCATTCCAGAGCTAATTCACCTCCTCCTCCTCCTTCTCCTTCTCCTTCTCCTCCTCCTCCTCCTCCTCCTCCTCCTCCTCCTCCTCCTCCTCCTTTACAGACTCTGAAACCCAAAACAAATGTCCTTTTTTCTCCTCTATTCTTGACCACAGCTTTCCCCTCGACTTGTAAAAAGGGGAAACTGATTATTCTCTCTCTCTCTCTCTCTCTCTCTCTCTCTCTCTCTCTCTCTCTCTCTCTCTCTCTCTCTCTCTCTCTCTCTCCCTCTCTCCGTTAGTAAATTGGACTTGCAAACATCACCAAAAAGCAAACACACACGAATTAGACGTTTGGCGTGAGGGAGATGATGAAGAGGAGGAGGAGGAGGAGGAGGAGGAGGAGGAGGAGGAGGAGGAGGAGGAGGAGGAAGTAGAGGGAAACACGAAAGATGAGAAAAAATTAGGGGGTGAAAAAATAGCTTTCCAATGTTAGAAGAAGGAATAAAGGGAAGGGAATAAAGGGAGGGAATAAAAGGGAGGGAGAGTAAAGAGAAGGAGAATAAAGAGGGAGGAGGAGAATGGAGGAAATTTGAGGATATGAAGAATAAAAGCAACTTGGGGGAAGGGAGGAATGGGAGGGGAAAGGGAGGGGAGGGAGGGGAAAAATTGGGGGGAAGAAGAGGAGGGGAAGGTTGAGGACGACGACAGGTTGGCGCCAAAACCCCTCAAGGTGATCCCTATGACCTCTCTCTCTCTCTCTCTCTCTCTCTCTCTCTCTCTCTCTCTCTCTCTCTCTCTCTCTCTCTCTCTCTCTCTTTTTAACAGTATATATAAAGGAAGAGACATAAAAAGAGAGATGTGAAGAGGTTTGGATAAAGAGAGAAAATATAGAAGGAAGGAAGGAAGGAAGGAAGGAAGGAAGGAAGAGAAAGAAGAAGGAAAGATAAGAAGAGAAATTTGCAGAAACCAGTAAAATTTATGTCATGACACGATTACGTCACTCCTCCTCTTCCTCTTCTTCTTCTTCTTCTTCCTCCTCCTCCTCCTCCTCCCTTCCTCCTCCTCCTCCTCTTCCCTTCCTCCTCCTTTACTTAAATCTGTTGGGAAATGTATAATGGTAATAATAATATGAGGGAGAGAGAGAGAGAGAGAGAGAGAGAGAGAGAGAGAGAGAGAGAGAGAGAGAGAGAGAGAGAGAGAGAGAGAGATAGCAGGAAGCGGGTGGAAAGAGAATCATGAGTCTATTCTCTCTCTCTCTCTCTCTCTCTCTCTCTCTCTCTCTCTCTCTCTCTCTCTCTCTCTCTCTCTCTCTCTCTCTCTCTCTCTCTCTCTCTCTCCTAAGAAGATGAATAAGAACAAAAATAGAAGAACGATTTTAAGAACAGGAAAAAGAAAAAGAAAAAGAATAAGAGAAATAAAAAACAAAAATGAGAACAGGATTAAGAATAAGAACAAGAATAAGAAAAAAAAATAAATAAATAATAATAATGGTATAAAATAAGCACATAATGTCAGCTTTTCAATGAACTTTACATCTGAATATTAGTATTTATTGTAGTCACTTATTATTCTCTCTCTCTCTCTCTCTCTCTCTCTCTCTCTCTCTCTCTCTCTCTCTCTCTCTCTCTCTCTCTCTCTCTCTCTCTCTCTCTCTCTGCAACACACTAACAAAGACACATTAACGACTTAAATAAAAAAATAAACTTTCAGCACACACACACACACACACACACACACACACACACACACACACACACACACACACACACACACACACACACACACACACACGCACACACACACGCACAAAATTCAGTAATGCTTTTGAAGTTACCTTTTTTTTTCTCTCTTAGTGGAATCCAACCCTTTAGATGCAACGTGATAATTATTATATGCTAGCTGTGTTGTTATTATTATTATTATTA
>JAPQNM010001727.1:45000-55000 GCA_029783475.1 Metacarcinus magister | reverse complement strand
GAGGAAGGGGTTAGAGAAATGTAAAAATACCATTAGCGAAGGAATGAAGGAAGGAGGGAAGGAGAGGAAGGAAGGAAGAAGAGGAGATGGAGATGAGTTAGATAAATGGGAAAATATAATTATACTCGTAAAAGGCTAGATACAGAGATGGAGAAGAAATAGGATAATGGGAGGGAGGAATTAGGGGAGAGGAGTAAAGTAGGGAGGGAGGGAAGAAGGGAGGGAGAGAGGGAGGGAGGGAGGGAAGAATGTCGGAAGGAAGGAAGGGTGAATGAGGGACATTGAGAGGCAAGAGAAGGGGAGAAGCATTAGGAAGGAGAGATAGAGGGAGGGAGGGAAGGAGGGAGGGAGGGAGGGAGGGAGGGAGGGAGGGAGGGAGTTAGGGAGGGAAGAGGGAGGGAGGGAGGGAGGGAGGGAGGGAGGGAGGGAAGACCAGACGTTGATGTAAGATATTTACTGGAAACGAATTTAGATTGCTATGGAATTAAATTTAATGGATAATTTTTCTTCCTCGCTCTCTCTCTCTCTCTCTCTCTCTCTCTCTCTCTCTCTCTCTCTCTCTCCTTTTCGATTTGGACGCAAGTGTAGTAATAATAAGCAAAGCAATTAACGAGAGAGAGAGAGAGAGAGAGAGAGAGAGAGAGAGAGAGAGAGAGAGAGAGAGAGAGAGAGAGAGAATTATTTACATGGTTTCTTGAGGTAAATTTTTCCTCACTCGTCACTCTTTCTGTAAACAATTATTAACGTCATGTAAGTTGTAATCTACAGTTCAATTATTATACAGAATGCCCAGTAGCTATTCTCTCTCTCTCTCTCTCTCTCTCTCTCTCTCTCTCTCTCTCTCTCTCTCTCTCTCTCTCTCTCTCTCTCTCTCTGGGAAAATAAAATAGATACAGAAAAAAGGATGAAGGGTCAATAAAGTTACGCTCGTTACAATAATAATATAAAATCCCGGAGTTATGAATACAAGACACATAGCCTATTAATACTCGGTTGTAATATATTGTGTTCAGGTTTTGAGAAAGAGAATATAACGCCACTAGAAAAAAAATAATTAGTACTTACCATTTACTGTACGTGATTGCAAGCCTCCTCCTCTTCCTCCTCTTCATTGATAGTCACTTCACTGTATAAAACCAGAACAAACATTAATACATAACCTAGAATATAAAGCGATACAACTAATTGTTTATATATATATTCATTATCTATTCAGTACTTCTATATATAACATTACAATAGCTGTAATAATAATAAAGCCATTAGATAACCTTTTCCGTGGTTTATTCCTGTATTTGAGACACTGTACAAACTTCATAATAAAGATATGTTACGCAAGGCGGAGTGCTTATGTCTGTATGTACGTAGGAAGGTCTTGGCGCCAGGATATTACGCGGGCTTCTCCAGGATACCCAAGGCGCCACCCCTCCCAAGTTAGTTAACCTTCTACTCTCAACTGGGATACATATTACTCTAAGGTTCTCGTGTTTTCCCGCCTGTGTGCTTGTAAAGAAAGGAATTAGTGATAACACATTGTGAGGAGTGAAGACGAGGCGCATAAGCTGCCTGTATAACTTGTGACTAATAAGTTTAGCGGAAGTAAGTGTCCTTCTCTATCAAAGTGTTATGTGACCGCTTGTTATGTCTTGCTCTCCGCTTCTCCAGCACCTAAGTCGAATCCAAGTGTAAGCAGGGGTGTTCAGCGGGAGGGGGGGGGGAAATGGGGGGGGCAGTGAGCTAAGTCAATGTGCTTTTTTTTTCGTGTTGAGATGATTAGCTGACTGATCCAAGATGACGGACGGCGCACCCTTTTTGTGGGCAACCTTATCGCCGTAAGAAAAACTTGCTGACTAACATATAATAGAGTCTGGAGCAATTATAGCCGCATAATATGTAGTATTTAGATGGCTAGAAGATGTGAGGTGATAAAAGAAGCCGTAAACTCCTGTGAGCGTGGTGATATTGCGTAGATATTTGATTTGATTTCATAGATTTATTGTGCTAGTCGTAGATGATAGCGTGGTTGGTAAATTTCTAGTTCTTCACAATACACTTGGATGTAAATAACACACTTTTCATATAAACTTTGATCCATTTCGAAAGACGGCGCAGAGAGGAGGTGTGTAGCAATACCTTACGTAGTTTTTTTCCACCAATGCTACAAATAGTTACAGCTACGATTATTATACTTACATGTGAGAGAGATAGATAGATGGGTCACTACACTGAGAAAGACACTGCATTTACTGACAAACACGGTGATTTTCTGGGTAAAGTGACAATATGTTCGAACGGAAGGAAGGAAGGAAGGAAGGAGAGGAAGTGTTTCCACCACCACCACCTCTCTCTCGCTCTCTCTCTCTCTCTCTCTCTCTCTCTCTCTCTCTCTCTCTCTCTCTCTCTCTCTCTCTCAACAGCTCATAACAATATATATTTAACTTAATAAGGCGAGATTACTCCATTACAAAGTGGTGTTTTTACTTATAATTGATGATTTATACAATGGGAGACAAGGCGTCTCACGAACTTTGGTAACTGTGACGACGGAAGGAAACTTATCAATGTGAAAATGAAACGAGACGAAATAAAGAGAAACACAGATTCCCTTCTGGATTAAAGCGATAGATTAGTGTTATAAAGCATAATTTGAACTATATGGAGTATGTAGGAAGTTATAGTAATATGTAAGGTTAGTAGAGTACATATAAATCACTACTCAACACCCGCCTTCCATTGAAACAAGTGAATAGAACGATAAGTGCACCCTGTCCCCCCTTGACTCCTCTTTCCCCTATGCTTCTTTTCTTACGTGACTGTTAATTGGTGGAATAAACAGCCTATTGCTACTCGTGATTGGCAGAAGGCACCCTCACGTGACCTCCTTCTCGAACATCACGTCATCACCGCCGCGCCGCCTCCAGTCCCACGCACACGCCCACGCAGTCTGAGAAGCCGGTTCAAGGAGGAAAAGTGTATAGAAATTAATCGACTTTCTTATTTAACGTAATTATGGATTCTATTTTTTATTACGTTGTTGATTATTTATTTTTGATGTGTGACGCCGTGGTTCCATAGATTAGTCTACAACGTGATCTGTAGTTACGGATACTTATAATAATTTCGTCGTGTGGTGGGTTGAACTTGCTAAAACACGATGCACTAGTGAACTTAACGCTGATATTACTTTGTGCGTGCGTACTTGTGTTACTTTAAAACTTTATTAAGTGCGTCGATCACACTACGAAGTTACCTAAGTTACCATAGTTACCATAGTTACCATAGTTACCAGGTTACCGCGCCATTACTAGGCTGTTGTCCAAGGAGGGAGCTGTATCGAAAAGGTAAAGTGTTATATATTTCACTGTTTCATACATTTATACATTTATAGCAAATATTCATAGAGACAAAGGTGTAGAGTTGTATTTGGTCTATCAGATACTGCAATGAAAGTTCCAATATCTCTAATAGCTTTGAGTGGGGGTGTGGGGGTGTGGTTGTGAGTGGGTATGTTGAGGGTGGGGTGGGGTGTGGGGGGTATGCAGTCATACCAACAAATTCTTCTTTTCTTGTATATAATTCCTCATTTTTGTGTAGTTATATTCTGCTATTTTCCATTTAATGTCACTAGTTAGGTCAATAATGTTTAGTTAGTAAGGTAAGAGGTTAATGTGCAACAAGTGAAGGGTGTGATGCGCGTGTCATTAAGGTAAACAGGTTAATTAATTACCTAGACGTTCAGCCATTAATTATAGGTGTGCATTAAGATGTATTGTTAACATGCATATAGGTCGTTTTAACCCTAAGTCAGTCTATCAGTTTTAAGGAAGAAATAAATGAATACAAAATAAATACGTAAATGGAAATGAAAAAAGAAAAAGTTAGATAAAAAAAAAATTATTGTTAGCAGAAAAAGATTAATCGTGAAATTCAAACACAAAACAGAAAAAAAAAAAAACATTATTACCTTACCTTATCCATTTCTTATTCCTTACCTGCCAGTCACCTGTAATGACCTCTAGTGCCTCTTCTTCTACCATACAATTCGCCTTCATATCAACCCTACAATCTACCTTAATCAAAATTCGGCCGCCCACCCACCCCAAAATTCGCTATAAGCAGGTTCATTATATCGAGGTTTTACTGTATTATGTAATTGTCAGTGCAATTATTCTATCACCCAGTCCCTTATTTTTCCCTCATACCTATCACCCTTCCTTTCATCATACATCTTGGGAATCTAAACACTGTCCTTCCTTGCATAGCCCTTCCTTTTATCACACCTTCAATGCTTTTATGCAAGCACAGAATCAAACTACAATACTTCAATTCATATACAGAAAAATCCTTTAATCCGAATGACAGTGGACCGACAGTGATTCGGATTAGTGAATTTTTTGGACTGTTGGGAGGGATCCCTGAACACTATAAATATGCACATGATATAGTATATAGTTTGTTTTATTACTCACCACTAATGCTTAGAAGTGTATAGTAGTAGGTGTACTTATTATTATGTTAGTTTTTCATTATGTTATCCTTAAACCTAATGAATGTCACTTTATTGTCACTGTCACTGGTCTTCAGCCTCGAGCATGGGCATAGTACTATCAGGCTGCCTGGGACTGCCTGGAGTGTAAGTAGCTGGCCTTGGCTCATCTTCCACGGATTTCTCTGCCTTGTTGCTCATGTCCTTCATCAATTCACAAATATCAGCCTGCCTCACAGCCTGTCCATGTTTCGTGTAGAAATAATTTTACAGAATGTGGAAGTTGATCACCTCAGCCCCATTGTAGTGGTTGTTCTATTCAATGAAGGGGACCAGTTTATCAGTTTTCTTCCACGAAACTTTCACTTCCTCAGAAACTTCTTCCTCTTCCCTCTCCTCTTCCTCAGGCTTGGCTGGGTTGGTGACAATTTTCATTATGTCACAAGTCCGAAAATTGAGTGGAATCAGCGAACATGATCACCGAACACTGTACTGGTAGACAGAAAATGGTACACTTTGCTTTGGGACAGTGTCGGACTGACTCAGTCTCTTCTGCTTCTTTTCTACCTCCTGCCACTTGGGCGCCAAATTTGTAGCTTCGTCAGCCACCTTAAAAAATTCGGACTATCTGTATTCAGACTAAGATTAACACACATTAAAAGGTTACTGGTTAAGAGACAATAAAAATACATTTAAAAAAATCCTGCTTGTCGCCAGACTGTACTGTACTTGTTTGTTTGTTTGTTTGTTTGTTTGTTTGTTTGTTTGTTTGTTTGTTTTCTTCTTTTCTTCTTTTTCTTCTTTTCTTCTTTTCTTCTTCTTCTTCTTCTTCTTCTTCTTCTTCCCACCCCTCTCTCTTCTATATCATAAACCGGTTGCGCCAGTAGGCTTTTTATGGAGACACAAATGGACTTGCCTCTTGCCTGTTATTTGGTGCGAGTTTTTTTAGATTTTTTATAGTGATGCCTCAAAAGTTTACATTCTCTCTTGAATATGTTGAGAACTAGAGTGGCTAATCGCTGTTACAGCCTCAGATGTATATAAACATTGTAAGTCCCGTCTGAGGACAGTATGGCAGCAATTTGGGTAGACTTTGGCCACTCGGCGGTGATACCAAATATTGAAAAGTGGTCAGCAGATATTGGGTGATCGAACCCGGGAACCTAGACTATCTGACCGAATACTAAACCACTGTACCTCCACCTCCATGTACTGTACCTTCTTACTTTTCAAGTCCTTTAAATATTAATATGAAAAATTGATTAAACTATACATTCTTATGATGGCATCAAATAGATAATCAAACAATATTTCAATATTGTGGTATATTTTCTATATTGACTGAATTATATAATATTAGTGTTCAACATTATTTTTTACATAAAGGGATTGATTTATCCTGTGTACTAGTTATGACAATTGCAATAATAATAATAATAATATATCTATCTATCAATATACCAGGCTGTTATCCCCCTAAAATGGGTAGCCAAGACAAGGCATGCATAATAATAATAAAAATAACTATAATAATATAAATAATATAATCTATCTATCTATATCTACCTACCTATAACCTGTCTTTTACATGTTCCTATTAAAAGGGAGTAGCCAAGAGAAGGCATTTAGGATTTAGGGAGACTTTTTTCTCCCCTCCCCCTCTGTGTCTGTCTTTACAAATAATTAGTAATTTTGGGAAAGAGTGAATGGTGAGGAGGGTAAGGGAGCAGGCATCAGAGGTGGTCCAAACACAAATGGAGAGGTGTTGTGTTACAGTGTATGGATGCAGCAAAAAGGTGGGCGGAGTATTTAAAAAACAAACTACTCATTCTGTCTTATTTTCACTGCATCACTTGCTTAAAAAAAAATCAAGACAGAGAAGCTGAAATAAAGTGTTTGGGGCAAAGGAGGAGTTAAGAGAGTGAGAGTTAAAGAATGTAAGGATATTATCACAATGTTGTACATTTTATTGTGTTGAGCCAAGCATCACACATAGCATCACACATATATGCCCTTTTGTTCACTGGTATGTCAGGAAGTGAGTGAGTCAATCAAATGCCACTATAGCCCGTAGGATGCATCACCACTCACGTCAGTCTTTGCCTTCACAGTTACTCTGTGTCATCCTTCAAACAGTCTCTAATACCACAATTCAAAAGTCTTACAAAATACTTACTTTGCATCTATCACTATAAATACACAAGCAATTAGTCAGAAAGTGAGACCCAGAGATATATGAGTCTGTCTAAATGCCAGACCAGAGGTAGGTCTGGTCACTCAAGTGAGGTGTCCGTTATAAAGTTGCCTTTGTAAGTCATTTCCATCAACTGTATTGCTGAATGCATCTTTTTCTTTGCTTCCTCAATGTAGTTTTTTTGTTGTTATTTGTCATCTTGTCTTCTCTGTCACGGCCACTGCTAGAGGAAATTCTTGCTTCATCATCTTCTCTTTTATCATAATGGTCCATGAATTCTTCTGTATTTCTGTAAAAACAAAGGAGTGAGATGTTAGTGTTGTTATACAACTTCATATTCGGTTATAACACATTTAGACCAATTAGAAAAGGGTCCATACATGCTTGCAAGTGTCAGCCTTGTTCACCTTAGGGTGACTTGTCAAGCTGCACAAACCCCACATCTCTGAGGGTTTTTTTTCTTGATTACTTAATTCAAAGTTTATTTGGGTCTACCTCCAAAAAATTTTATCAACTACATTCAGATCTCAAACTCATTTCATCCAATCACTCTGCCATCCATCAACATGTCCAAACCGCCTCAGTTTACTTAATTTCATCACCAGACTAGTACACTCGACTTTTATCCTCTCCTTCAGTTCATCACCTGTGACCCCTCCACTTCCATGCCTTTGTGGAGGCACTTTGGGACCAGAGATTGTGATTGTGGCCCAATGCAGTGTTGCCTCAGACTTCAGTCTCTGATCCAACCAATTTTTGATTGGCCATTTTCTTTTTCTAGCTTTATTTCCCCTTGTTTATTTTGTCTTTCTTTTCTTCATACCCTTCCACTATCTTCTTTCCTAAAGTGTAAGAGCCGTGCTGAGAGGGTGAAAGGCTAACAACAAGTTCAGTCATGAACGGTCTGAGGGTGCCATGGGCATGGTATACCCTGTGTTTCATTGTCCTTACTCTCCATGGGGGTTATGGGTAGCAGACCAGTTATATCCCCCACTTATACTTAGCTCACTATGGCCAGTTATGAAAATCTTAAACTAACAGGTGCATTGGGATATGCACCTCAAAAAATTCATCCCTCAGACTTCCCTGTCAACTCCATCATCTCTTCCACCTCCTCTTGTACCTATTTCGCTAACACCAACACCAGACCTTCCTCCTACATCTGTATCTTTCTCTATTATAACCACCTTACAACCATATATACCTCTAAAACTTAAAACCACTCACCAACCCTCTAATCTGACCTCTATCTCTTCCATAATCCAGACTGTTCCCTCCTCACACCCACACCCACGCCCATCCATTACCACTAATCACCTTCCTTTATCCAGCTTCTTTGGTCCTCGCCCATGATAAAAAATACTTCCATATCCCTGTTCATGCTCCGTACTCAGTAAACACTTTACAATTTCAAAAATACATCCAAAGGCAGGTGGGAAGGGTAACCTTCCACACACGACCTGACAGATCTCGCCTGGTAATTGTTGATTCTGAATCCCAAGCTGAAGCAATGCTCACTCTAAAAGACCTTGATAGGAAACAATTCCCTGTGTCGTCTGACACTCAACTCAACACTGGTCTAGTACCGTTCTCATACCCCATGAAATCTGCCCATTGGGCATCAGTTAGCCCGACTGTTCTTCAAGGCCCATACTTGTGAAGGAATGATTTAGTCTCAGACCGTCCTAAGCACACAAAATGGCGGAAGCTCAACCTAAATGATAGAGCGCGAATGGTAAGCCTTCAGACACCCGTACAAGTCATGCTCCCAGTTCAAGTTGGATGCAGGATGGAATGGCGATTAAGATGGTCGTATACCAAGAAAAATATTTATTTTAATTGTGTAAAGAGAAAGCATTGGTCATATCAAGATGCTAATGTCACTATTGGAACTAAACACAATGTGCTTCGTATCAGTGTTGCAGCAAAATCAATGCATAAAAAATTTAGATACAGAATTTCGAGAAAATAATTCTTATGTTTATTCAGATAAAAAAAAAAAAAAAAAAATTATTTCATTTTCTTGGATTTTTTTTTTTTTTTTTCCATGTTAATGAAAAACAAATTAATAAATGCATGCAAACTACAGTTTCAAGAAGGGAATTCTTACTTCATTTGATTTATTTAACAAGTGACATAAAAGTTTGTTTCATCTTATTGGTTTTCCTCCTAATAATAATGATAATAATGGTGGTGAGGACAATAGTAAGATCCGATGTGAAGGGTGTAAGGTTGAGAGGAAGGCCACTAACGGGATGGATGGACGGTGTGAAAATGAACATTGTGGAGCAAGGAAGGATGATTGTGCATGATAAAAGTGAATGAAGAGCAGTGGTGAATAAATGATTACTGACATGACCTTGACGATCCTTGGAGGTTCTTGTGTATCTGGTGTGAGCCTTGGATCAGATCAGGTGCAGGGAGTCTCCCTCCTTGCACCTGATCTGATTCAAGGGCACGGACTTAACATGAAGTGGCAAGGTAAACGTTAAGACCTGTTGTGGATACAACCACCTTAAGACCTGTTGTGGATACAACCACCTTAAGACCTGTTGTGAATACAACCACCGTCATCGCCTCCATTTGTGTGACTGACCTGATGAGTTGTGTACTTCTCTCCTCCTATGGAGTCCTAGCCTAGGGGTTAAGTGTATATGTGCATGAGTGTGTGAATGCCCTGATTAACTTGGCTGTTATATTAACAGCCTGTTATATAGATAGATAGATCGATGATCCTGATTAGAAAATGACTGCATACATTATTTAGAAGGTAATTCTTATTTAATTTGATTAATTTATTTAGATTAACAAAATAAATCAACTCATCAAAATGGCTTTTTTTATAATCATGCTGAGGAGAAACATCTTGCCAATCCAACAATGAATGGTTTATTACAATAAACATAAATAATGCTTGGAGAAGGGAATCACTCAACCACACAATATAAGGTTTTGTTCCAGTAATCAATGTTCATTAGGTGCTTAAAATCATCCCTACATGCTATAAATACCTTAACAATGTAAGAAATGTTGTTTTCCAAGTATAAGTATTGATTGTTGGATGCAGAGGTGGTGCAAACAAGGAACGTCCTTCACTTTAAGATTAAATTGAGTAAAAGTAGAAACAGAGAGAGCATAATATGAGCTGGACTCGAATCCTGTATACTGCAAACATGTAAATACAACTCCTGTACTCTTTTTGTACGAGCCAACCCACCCATTGAAGTCTTACACGGTAAAACAATAGACACTAATGGAAATTTTCATTAATATCAGAGTACACTTAGATACTTACATACTACTGGTACATATATCTATTA